>OY757317.1:14863972-15110006 GCA_963583905.1 Stenurella melanura
GTTTAATTGCTTCGCATCTTGTCGCACATGATACTTTGACATTCCTGCAAATAAGTATGCCGACAAAGCAGTTAAGAGCGACCGACACAGGAAACCGCCATGTTTTTGCTTCTTCCCTGCCAAATTATCTTATTACGCGTGCTATAATAATAATAATAATAATAATAATAATTTATTAATCCTGTCGATCACAAATACATGATATAGGATAAGTCAATATTACATAATAGAATATAAAATAAGTATAAAATATAATATAAATAGAATATAAAAAATGTGTACACTAATAAAGTATGTCATTAAATAAAACGGTATGTAAAGCTATACATAAACACTTAAAAAATATCTTCAAATAAGGGTACAATTACGAACACGCACAGAGTATAAAAACAATGGAAGAAAAAACTGTTAACAAACACACGTTGATTACGGCAATAATAATATTAAAAAAAGATCAAGAGAGAATGTACAATCACAAACTTCTATCAGCATAATATTCATTTAAAGAATAATAGCTCTTATCTATTAATAATTTTTTAAGTATACTCTCCCTTGTAATACTCTCAAGCAATAATTTCAGTGTCTGTCGTTACTTCGTAAACAACGTACACACGACGCGACCTACCCGTTCCTTGGTTTTGTCTGTGGCTTTTGTTCTTTTTGAATTTTGTGCCACTTATGTTAAGATTTATTTTATTGACTATCGTTCAAGTACTTGGTTACGTAAGATACTACTTCTCGTTCGTGCTATTTATGTTACTTTTTGGATATTGGACCAAGTTTTTCTTTTTATTTTCTTTATTGATAACGTTAATTCACAGTTTATCGTGGTATTTTAAAACGCTGATTTTGGACATTATGGGAGATTACACTTATCCAGAGCTCGCGGATATGCACTTGGTGTATGGAGAAAGTGGTGGAAATGCAGCTGGTGCGGAAGAGCTTTAGAACAATTGCAACAACGTATTTTAATGTGCATAGAAATAATAAAATATGATCCTCATTTACCAAATGTATTGAGCGGAGTCCTTAATTCGACGTGCCAAAATGTGTATACGTGGAGATGGACGTAATTTCGAACATTTTTTGTGAAAAATTCAAAATAATTGTTCAGTTATTGGGTGTTACCTATTGGGCATCATTATTATTAATATTCGTTGTCTTGTTTTGATCTGTTTATTATTGTTTACATTGATTTTCATAGAGATCAAAGACTCGATTTTTAGTTTTCGATACCTGATTGGGAAAAATTATGCGCTCAGTTCGTTAAAAAAATCAGATTTTTTCCAAACTTAAAATACACAACTATTTTCTGTTTTCGTATCTCGGACGTCTAACTGTTCGTTTTCCAATTTCATAAAATAGTTACTAATTTTTTAAGCTTTTAACACAATGTTACAAATATTAATAAACCACTTTTAAATTTCATAAATTCTTGCAAACGACAATAAAAGCTAGAATAACTTTGTTCCAAATTAAAAAATAACATGTAAACAAATCTTATTTAAACCCCTGCGGCCATGCTATGCTTGCTTTGTGCCGAAAGAGAAAGAATTATTTACATTTTCATAATTAGTGGTATAAAAAGTTCGGTACAAGTAATCCCATCAAGGTGCCTCACTTCTTCCGGTGGGAACACAAGTCGGGTATTACAGCATTTTATTATTTCTAATATTCGGAAGTATAGCATCCATTGACCCTGAAAAACAGTGGTCCTCAAATGTTTCCTACCTTAACATTAAAATGTTAAACCTAGGTCAGTTTTATCAAAGTGCCCCTAGAGAAAAGAGTCATATAGGTTTTTTAGTTGTCTAGTCAGTTCCTATTACCATTTTTTTTAATGACATGAAACTAATTACACCCTGTATAATAAATTTCTACAGCGTAAACAATTATACTTACCTGTTATTAACCCATAATAGTGACGTAACATAACTACTTTAAAATATAAAGACTTGATTCTTAAATGAAAAGTTAAAGAAAATCTTATAGCGGCATGGTTAAATAATACAGTACATGTAGCAAGAGTATGTTTTATTTATAAAAATTAAACGGTTATTCTAAATTGGAAGTACAATTAATAATACAGTAAATATAGTAAAAGTAATTTTCATTTATAAAAATTGAATGGTTATGCTAAATGGAAACAGTAGTAATAAGTCTAATCAGTAAAGCCAGGGGCATGCGGATTTATAAATTCGGTAAATTCGCACATACGTAATTCGAAGAAATTAAAGCACTCGGCTAGTGTTAGTTATGCATGAGCTACTATGTCTTAAATTTAAAATATTATGCTTAAATCTGGCAACATTATCTATACGTATTATAGCAGCGCAGCCACAAACATTTGTTCGTTGCATTGAAACTGTTACTATTGTAAATATAAAAGTGGAACCACTGAATGTGTAGGATGGGCTCATGAAGTTCGTTTATAAGAGTTATTCCACAGTTATTGCACAGTAGTTGAACACGTTATTAGATATAAAGGGACCACATTCAAACATTTATTCTATTTGGTCGATTGTAGCAATTACACATAATAACCTAGTCGTGGATTCGTCTCTGGTAGGCGGATAAAACTTAACATATTTCTCTGAATTATGTGGCATTATATAGTAGAACGAGGTGCCGCTTAAGTGTTACATAACTGCTACTATCCTTTGACCAGAATGCCGCTGACTTTTAGCTCTATTGACAACACTTCTTGGCCTTATAGTACAGGCAATGAAGGCAAAATTTTGTAAAAACCTCGCAAAAATTAATAAAAGGATGACCTCCGGGATTTAAGTAGTAACCTGTAGAATAGAATGATGCACTCTTTGCACTCTTTGCACTTCCAAGTTCCAGGAAATTAAAAAAATATATATTGGAAACACTTTTAGAGTTTGGTTTTTTTGCTAAAATAATTAAAATACAGAAAAAAGTTTGCAACAAAATTTGTAGCTCGTCTCTTTTTCTACAAATAAGGTCTTTACCAATTTTTTTCTTACATAAGCCGTTTAGGAGATATATCCAGTTTTCCACTTATAGTTTTTAGCCGCTCAGAAATGCGCGAAAAATGAGAATTCTCTAGGAGTTTCGTACGACCGGAAACATCGATCGATAATTCTTATTATTCAGAGCCGCTAAAATAATGAAAACAACATAAAATGTAGAGAATAATCTCATAATTAATGTGGAACAATCACAAAATTCATACAAATTTTTATCATAGAGAAAAAAGTGTTAGAAAATGGCTTAGTAAATTTTATACAGTTGATTTATTCATATCTCTGAGTTTCATGCATCCTGCCTATGTCTCCCATAACAATATGTGCTTTTTCACTACATGGATTCGATTCGACGCACGTGAAAATTTCATTGAAGAATGTGAAGAAACAAATAAGTTGTATATATTTTACTGTATAATTGTGCATTTTCTGAACGTGTATGAATAATGTAGATAAATTCAAAAAGTATTTAAACAATTTTAAAGTCATTCGAAAGAATATGTTTCATTGAAGTAGTTTCTACCGGGTTTTGCAGCGTTCGTCGAACTTGACTTGACGTTTCGCTAATCAGCTTCTTCAGAAGGGTTCCAAAGACTGAAGTTGTTGAGTTCGGCTCCTCGTTATATACCTGGGCGCTGCTACGCTTGGTTGCCCATTAGTCGTGCTCCGTTGATCGTGACCGATTACATTACATATAATTGGCAAAGCCAGTCTCCATGTATTGCTTAGTCGATACCCATCTTCTCTGTTGAAATTGTTCTTATTTTTCATAATTTCCAGTGATTCCCCAATGATTCTTGGGTAATAACGCGCACTTCTGTCCAATATCCTAACGTTCTCGTATTTGATCTTATGGTTCTCATTGCGATGAACATGTTCTGCTACAGCCGACTTATCTGTGTATCCGAGTCTAGTATATCTCTGATATTCCTTGATACTGCTCTGGCTACTTCGCCCTGTTTGTCCGATGTAACTTTTCCCGCATATGCAGTCCAACTGGTAAACACCTTTCGTCAACAGTTTAGGGAGGGGGTCCTTGTTTGAGGGAAGCAATTGTTCTATTTTCTTCACTGTTCGAAAACGTATACCTATTTTCTTTTGTGATAGAATTCTTATATGTTGTAGGACGTTCCTTTTCTTCAGTTCTTCATTGGACAACGGCCGTGAAAACTTATATTGCACAATATGTTTCATTGTACTTATAATCCAAAAATTGAGACTGTGCTATAATTATTAATTAAGATATAGCGAATTGAACTCCAAAATTTGGAGGTGATTGATCGATGAGAAGTATACCCTCTACTTTGATCGCAACGCATATTTTTCCAACAAAAGTAATTGCAATAAAACGTTAACAGGATTAATATATCATTATATAAGAATATATAAGCAAAATGAATTGTCATTCTAACGACTCCCGGAAAAGATTTGAATAAATCTGTGGATCAACTGTACAAAGTTTACTAAGCCATCTTTTGACGCTTTTTCTCTATGATAAAAAATAAGAGACGAGCTGCAATTTTTGTTGGGAACTTTTTCTCTATTTTCATTATTTTGGCTGCTAGAGCAAAAAGACCGAAAATCAAAAAGTTTTTCCAAATTTTTTTGAATTTTCCAAAGAATGTATCATCTCATTCTCCAGATTATTAGCTACTTGAATCCCAGAGATGATTCTTTTATTAATTTTTGTTACCCTAAATGGCTAATTTGCCCGTACTCTGAGTGTAAGCCTATTTCAAGAGAAAAAAATTTTGAAAATGTGCATGTGAAAATATGTGGGATGACTTCGTTGCACTGCCATTGTACCAAAAGTTTCTATTTAGTTATATTTTAGACAATATATTTTAAAGGACAATAAAATAGTGACAGGTTATTTACTGCCGCGGCAATTTAATTTTCGTTGATATACTGCAGACAACAGTTTTATTAAACAAGTGGCCCTTAATACCAAACACAATAATTAATCGAAAACGCTTTCTAATTATAACGAAGAATGATTAAGGGTATAAATAATGCTATTTATTACCAGAAACGGGTATAATGGGACAATGTAAAGTTGCTTAATATTCCTATTCATACCCATGTTTTTTCAATATAATTTATTTTACCAATTAACTTTCACAGAGGAGATCTGCGTCCTCTACTGTCTTAATGAGCAAAATGAGTACAGCAAGCTAGAGCCGAGAGTAAAAGACGGAACGCCGTGCAGGCCTGGTACGAAGGACATGTGCATTAGTGGCGTGTGTAAGGTAAGTCCCGGTTCGCCGAACTGCACAGGTGAGTTTTTAGAAATATTTGATACGCTTATTTAGCCCAGGATTTACAGTTTATTAACCTAATAATCCGGGGAAGTTAGCTTCAGAAATTACGATTTCTAGGAAAGTTTTGGGACTAGCTAGAAATGGGTCCATCCCCTACAGAATTTTCTCAGGAATCCGAAAAAAAATAGTGTTGACCACTCAAAATGGTGGCTTCAATTGTTATTTAAGTTTTTTTTCTCAAATTTATTCTAGTGCAGAAAGCATTTCAGTTCAGAAAACTTTCTAACTAGTGGAGTAGATCTGGCATTTGAAAAACAAGTGCCTTTTAAAAAAAAAAAATCCCATCTTATAGGGAAGTCATCCTCTATAAGATGGGAAACATTTTTTTTTGATAAAAGGCACTTGTTTTTCACCCCCTCTTTTCTGTCAAATCTACTCCACTAAACAGTTCGAAATATACAACTTCCACCCCCTCACCTCTATAAAAAGACCGTGTTGTATTTATTTCCACACCACCCTAGAGGTAAAGTACTAGGCGCGTTTTTTTTAAAGTGGTATCCCCTGTAGGCCTAATCCACTAATTATCAAATGTTAATTATAAATCTTGGTCGTCTTCCACACATTCAACATTCAAGCATGATTGTCCATGGCAATGATAACACATTGTAGAGCAACGTAAGCCTGCTCTTCTGCAACTACACCTTTATTCGCACCCTAATTTACATGAACATGAAATAAGCGTTAAAACAGATTCGGAAGCTGGTTCTTTTATAGTCATTATTGGGATTAATATACCGCCAATTTTTTTCCACCCCCAATCGGTAGCTTTGAGCGTCACGTTTTTCCATATTTGAATTTGGTGAAAAACTCGATAACAGTATTGCCGAGCGGCAGCAGAAGTTGGTGGAATTTTTGACAACATAACAGTGTTGCTGGCTTTACCAACTAGTCTGTTAAAAGACATAAATCTGTATTCATCTAGACTTTTTTCTGCCGAGGTACAGTTGTATAAAGCTAAAATAAATCGCTCTCCAATGTTTGCAATTTCTTCATGAGTAGCTTCCTCATTGTTGAAAGTTTGTACAATATGTTGTAAATCACTTCTTTTATTAAATACATTGATTGCATTCACAAAGGGCAATGACCTATGGAAGTGCGGAATGATGTGCTGCATAGTAACACCGAACATTTCGGTGATGGTGAATAGATAACGAAAAATAAAAAAGTGGTTAGTGTGGTAATGTAGTATTTTATTAAACAAATATAAGTTTTAAAGCGATGTATTTCACCAAGGCTGTTAGCAACGATGGCATATTCATGATTGGAGGGGGGGGGGGGAGTTAGGGTCTTCCGCTTTGGGTAAAATCCAATAGACTGTTAGTAGACATTTAAAAAAATGTTTTCTGATTTTTTCATCCAAAAATAATTTGGGGTAAAAGCCTCACCTCATTTACTGATAACTAGTTGATTTTTTCAAGATTGCTTAATAGTAACATGTAGAATCCAATTTTCGAATTGTCCGACAAAACAGATTTCCCAATTTTTCAGTATGACTTGTGAAAACCTTTCGGAAGAAGCATAGGGGGAACGCCGCGTTTTCGAATATTTTCGCAGAGGAAAAAGTTGCAGATTGGGCGCAATTGAGCCATACAAGAAGTTACAAGAGACTATGTAGAAATTCATTTTTTGTACGCGGGCACCTAGACCATATGCACTTTTCAGCTAGTAAGGAGGGTTTTTACATAAAAAATTTCACTGTACCTTTTTTAATTTCCATAGCCAGCTCTTAGGCTATTACTATCGTCATAATTTTATAAATTCAAAATTGTTGGAGTTTCTACTAATTGTTTGTAAATTGTTCTTATATCAACCTACTTTCTTGAATGTGTCTTTTTTATTTTAACGTGTCTACAATTAGGTGTTTTCACTATATGCAAATTAGCTTTTCCAATAATGTTAAAACGAAGTACCTAATTTATTAAAGCATTTCTCTATATATAAAAGCAATCCGTCGTCTATTATATTAATATTTCAACAAATAAATAACATAAAATTTGAATATTTGAACAGCTACGCGAAACACGCCATTATTGGCGGTGACACTGGTGACGTCATCGATTACATCAAACAGTAATATCGCATGAACGTAGTTTATTAACATAGCATTTTAAGGGCATTTGTACGTTTTTAAATGTGATTTAATTCGACATGGCTAATACCTGATTCGTAAGAGCTACTTCAGGAAATTTACCGGCAGTGGATGTGTTCATGATCGCGTTTCAACATAGCAAAAGTGAGGGACTCTAAAGCTGCAACATAAGTACTAAACTTCTTTATTCTCTTTTAGTGGGGCAGATCTGGGTTTTGAAAAGTGACTGCTCCGAATGAAACATTTTTTTTTTGCCAACTTATAAAGCTAGGTCCCCTCCATCATTCCGACAAGTTTGTACATGGCGAGCCGGCGGGGGGTGGCGGAAACAACCCATTAAAAGTATGGGAAACAATTTTTTCGAGATATCTCCGCAGGTGTTGGTGCCACAAAAAAAAGCATACCGAAAATGAAGAGCTTGACAAAACACGTAAGCTCATGAAACATATTCTTTATAGGATTTTGCAAACAGTTGAAAGAAAAGCTAGCTATGAGAAGTAAAGGAAAAAACTATTCCACTGTTTGCAAAATCCTATAAAGAATATGTTTCATTACTATAAGCAAACAAATAATAAATAATTCACTTTTAAACGTAAGCTCTTCTATCCCGAACCCGATCGCATAATTAGTTCGCGAGATATCGTGATTGAAGTTGCGAAAAAACTTAAATTAATTATTTCTCGAGGGGGAGTGGAGTTGGGGCCTAAATTTTCTCTAAACAGAAGGGTATTGATGAAGACTTGATGGGGCTGGAGGGTAGGGGTGGTGGGATAATTAGGATGGGAGATATGGGGGAGAAATTAAAATTACCAAAATGCTGACAACTCCGTTATTAATTGAGCTACGGTAGCCTGACGGGAACCAATTTGCGTATTATTCTATTTGCTAAAAGACAGAATTGGCAGATTTTTTTGCAAATAAACGCCTGGTGCGCAAAATAAAAAATGGCCGATTTTTTTCACATCTTTTTCGGCATGAAGGAAGGGAGTGGGGGAAATAATTTTTTCATCAATTGATAACATTTGTATCTATCTTCAATTTCCATCCGGGAACATCGCGATCGGATGATTAGGAAGGGAGAGACAGGCAGGCAAAGTTTTTGTAGTATAGCGGAAGAACGAAGAGGGGTGGGGGGTTTAGGCCTGTATGAAAATTTTGAGAAAAGTCTTTTCTTTCGAGTACCTACTCCATTTTATAAGTCCCCGATGTCCATACATTGTCCGCCCGCGCGAGTTACAAAAGGAAAAATATAACGAAAACGGGCGAGCGAGTCAGTTCAGCCGCTCTCTCGCTATCCTCGAATTCGCACACGCGTGAATGAGCGTTTGTGAATGGCGCGCTCTCAAATATTTTTGAATGTTTCTCGCTCGATTATGAAGCGATTATGAAAATTATTTTTTTCTCGTGAGTGGGGAACGTTCGGGAATGGAAAATAATATTACGTTCTTGTTTTTTCATGCGCTAATGGGTCAATTTTTGTTACATTATGATCATCATTTACTTGATTTTTAATCCTCAGTCGCGCGCTTGTAGCTCGGCAGCCTTTCATCTCTGCTTTCTCGGGATGTTGCGCCAGCCGGCGTGGGTCCATTTAAACAATGGCAGGTAATAAATGAGAGGTGCTATACAAAAGACTGTCGTGATGTCTTCAAGGTCAAGCGACGTTGCAGCGCATGTGCTACCATAGAACTGCCTAAGGGTCATGAGTAGGAAAAGAAATATCAGAAGGAAGTTTCAGGGGCAGATGATGATCTATGATTTATTTCATTTCTAAGAACTGGGGTTGTTTCCCTTAGTTACCTGAATTGCATTACTATTCGTAGGATATGGAGTGTTTCAATTACTTTTGCAGACTCCGTCGATATTATAATACATCAATCAAAATCTAAACTGTGCTTACCCTTCTAAGTGGTTATCATTTCCTCTGTACATCCTAAACAGGATAATTACAATGAAACTTTACTGAATTTGTAGTGTGTGACGTTTTATTCACCCGTCACACCCTGACACTCGAGCTTTCAAACGGCGGTAAGCTCGGGCGCTACCTTTACAGTTTTTTACGTGGTGTAAAGGTCCCACACTAGCCTCCTAACGCAGCCTGTTGCAGTAGGGCTGGGATAGCTACAGTGAAGAAACGGTACGTCCAGAGGTCTAGGGATAGTAGATAGTAGTGTGTTTCACATACACACAGTAAAAGACTCTTTTAGAAAATCTATAAAATATTTATTGTCTCTTTACCTACTATTTACAATACTAGTACTTAACACTATACGGTAAACACAACAACCAAGAGTTAAGCGGTTAAAGCTAGGCGGCAATCAACGGAGTTTAGTCAGACGGTGGTTATAGTTAAGCGGTTAATGAAAGCACTGAAGCGGTGAGCGAGGGGGGGTAGTGCGGTATGATCGGTCGGTACGGTCGGTCACCAGGCGGGAGGAAGCAAAAATGTACGTAGCACAAATTATTTATCCCTTGGGATAAATTAAGGTCAATAAGCTCACGTAAAGCCTCACTGGGACTATTTTAGGTGTTAACAGGCCTTCATGACAGCGTGACACTGGAGGAAAAACTACACCAGCATACTCTCGAGGTCTGTTCCTGCCCAAGATATCCCAGCAAAGATACCAACTACAATAACAAACTGTCCTCCCCTGGTTCGATTTCAACTTTGAGCCTTATTTAACACTGAAGCTAAACTCGGCGTCCAGGTGGCTGCGGAACGCTCCTGTCAGGAATTTCAGACAGTATGCCGGACGGTAGGGGGTCTTTATGACAGCGTGATACTGGAGGAAAAACTACCCGAGTACACTCACGAGGCCTACTCCCGACCAGAATTTGGCTGAAATCCCGCAAGCGTACACGAACCTATAACAGTCTTCCTCTTACAAGCTGTCCTCCCTTAGTTCGATTTCACCTTTGAGCCTTATTTAACACTGAAGCTAAATTCGGCGTCCAGGTGGCTGCGGAACGCTCCTGTCAGGAATTTCAGACAGTATGCCGGACGGTAGGGGGTCTTTATGACAGCGTGATACTGGAGGAAAAACTACCCCAGTACACTCACGAGGCCTACTCCCGACCAGAATTTGGCTGAAATCCCACAAGCGTACACGAACCTATGACAGTCTTCCCCCTGACGCCTTCGGCTACCTCCCGGATTTTAATCCGGTGATACAAGTCCTCTCCTGGTTTCCAGAAAAACTACGGAAGACCAGATGGGACCACAGAAAGTTGCAACTCTCAACTCCCCCTCAGCAAGCGGAAAAACTACGCCGTTCGGGGACGTCGCAAGGTGGCGGGCGTCTTAGCTGAAAAACTAAACAAAGTATAATTAATAAACACGGTACTTAACATCAGCCAAGTTGCTTACCAAACTCCAATATGTATGTTTACTTACTTCCTCTCTTGTGGTGCACTTCTGCTACGAACTGGCGGTCTGGTCGGACTCACGGTTTTGGCAAGCTGCAATGGTAATAATACAGAATGGCCAAAGTGGGGATCTGCCCGATTAAATTGCGCTTCGGATACGGACTTAGACAAAATTTAATTTATCTCACCTCTATTACTTGGGCACGCACGGTCTCCAGGTTCTGCACCACACTTGTAGTTGCTACGACGGTCCGGATACAACTGAACTACATCAGAAGCGTCTAGAGAGACCGAAATGCGAAAGCTTAGACACGCCCAACACGTGATATCACTAGTTTGGACTATTTCTTCTCTGCTCTAGCGTTTACTTCCAGCGAGATGGTTAGCACATAGGTTACGCTTTTGCTTATGGCGCGAGGGGTCCTGGGTTCAAATTCGTATGCCCGCACAACTTTTTTTAAAATTCTGTAACGATTAATATATTTTTTTACAAATTCTTTTCTGATTTCTTTAGGTTTTCCTTCTTTTTATATAATAATTTCATTCTTTCGTGTGATTTCTTTGGGTTAGGTTAGTAGGTTTTTATTTTGATATCTAATTGTTAATAATTATTAGCGCCGCAGGCAGTATTAACGTCGCAGACAAAAAAATGGGGGGTGCGGGGGGTGTCCCCCCGCCTTTTTTCCACAAAATAACAGGAAATATTTCAATTTCTCCACTTGCACGAATTTATTATACATTTACAAGGTAATGCGCATGCTCGAAGCTTTCGCATTTCGGTCTCTCTAGACTCTAATAATAAAACTATCTAACGGACTTATTATTATAATATAACAATTATTTACGCAATGTACCCCAACTGTGCATTACAATATAAGTACAAAACCTCTTACATACTAGAACAGAATAATAACTTGCAAATTGCAAGACAAAATTTGTCTCGTTACAAGTGAACTCATCTACGTAACAAGCAATAAAACACATGATTATTCAAAACGCCACTATATTTACAGAGAAAATTAGAACGAACGAAAATGAGAAACGCAAAAATTGAACGATTAAATAAGTTAACAAACAGCATTAATAATTATATTAAAAGAAAATGAAGCGGTCCGCAGCAATTTCAAATCTTTAGACTAATCGCGGGTCGAACACTTTTAGGATAATTAAAAGACATGAATTTACGTTATAACTGAAAAAGTACCGAAATTTACGTAAACTTTAAAACTGAAAGAATTTATTATCACCCTGTGGCTAGATCTTGATCAAAGGAACGCTAACCCAGAAGTTCTATTTTCCCTCACAGAAAATAAGACTTCTCAAATGTGGGCGGTGTACCCTGAAATCTCTACCAATTAATATCTTCCTACTTTAAACCGTACTCCAATATAAAATTACCTAACGGACCATGGGATTTGCGAAACGTGACTCTATGTGCATCACATTATGCTGTAGAGAATATCTGCTATTTCGTTTTCGTAATTTGCCCTATCTAACATTTATGCCAGTAAGGCAGATGAAAAAGTCTCTTTGACCATTACTTTGCTTTGGTATGAGGACAAAAAAATTTAGCTTAGTTGGCCTATCTAGTTTTTACTAAGACTATTACATATATTTTCTAGCATCCTCTCCGAATCAATTTAGTCGTATAAATCTAACTTGACCCCCCCCCCCCCCGGCGCGAAGGGTAATCGTACCTTAACATGCGTTTGACTGGTCTGGTTTCCTCGACTTGAAACGAGACAAATTGTTGAACATAAAATAATTGAGAGGATTTTTTATTTCTTACGTGCATTTTTTCAACCGACATAACACCCCAACAACTACCTAGGTTAAAGGGCCTATTTCCGGGCCCTCGCAAACCGAACGAAATTAAGAAATATGAATTTAGATACTTTAGCAGCAGCGAGCAATAAGCTTACTGTCTACAGTAGTAGTACAGTGTACAGACATTATTAATGAAGATTCACTTGGTGTTTCGTCATGCATGCCAGAAATGCCATCGCTTATTATGTGTCCGCCCCGTTCTTTCTTCTGTAACTCGTGCGGGCGGACAATGTATGGACATCGGGGAATTCTAAAATAGAAAAGTCGAAAGAAAAGACTTCTCAAAATTTCGATCCCTACCCGAACCTCCCCATCTCTCTACGTTCGCCCGCTATACAGCAAAAACTTTGCCGGCCTGTATCTCCCTTCCTAATCATGGGATCGTGATCTTGCCGGACGGAAATTGAAGATAAAAAAATGCTATCAATTGGCGAAAAATATTATTTCCCCCACCCCCTTTCTTCAGGCCCAAAAAGACGTGCCAAAAATCGGCCATTTTTATTTTTGCGCGCCAGGCGTTTATTTGGAAACAAAACATTTCTGCCACTGCTATCTTTTAGCAAATAAAAAAATTCGCAAATTGGTCCCGTCCAGGTTGCCGCAGCTCATTGAGTTAGCAGGTATTGAGACGACATCCTATACAAATTTCCTATACAGAAACGGCATCAGTAGGCGTGGCTAAATGTAGTAACAATATGGTGGTTTTTCCAGACCCGGACTAATTAAAATAATATAAAAACTTTGTACCCCGACGAGACAGATCTGGATAACGTAAATAAATGTTCAATTCAATAAATGTAAGAGTTTTAACAGTTTTTATTTACCTTGATATATAAAATGTGCAATGTCATCCTAAAATAAACCATTTGTTTCTATTCTTTGAAATATATAACCTGAGTATATTAAAAAAACATTCAATTAGCTGTTTTTTTTAATACGGCTCTGTTCGTTGTTTACAGTACCTATGCCATGTTATTCCCGTTAATTTTTTCTTGTGAACACTATCTCTAGAAGAGCAACTTCTTTTAGCACACGCCACCATAGTCCTTTTAATGTTTATTGTTTAAAATTTAACAAACTATCAGTAAAAATCACAATAAATCGCATGGAAAACAAACTGTCACTATTTGACGGAAAATTACTAACAAGATGGCGAAGTAATGCCGTTTTTGATCACGTGACAGCTTCTCCCTACCTTCTAACTCAATGCCGCAGCTCCATTAATAACAGAATTATCAGCGTTTTAATAATTTTAGTTTCCTCCGATATCTCCCCTCCTAATTGTCCCACCACTCCCATCCTCTGTCTTCGTCAAGTGTTCATCAATACCCTTCTATTCAGAAAAAGGTGAGACCCCAACTCCACTGCCTCTCGAGAAATAATTAATTAAATTTTTTGTTTTTTCGCAACTTCAATCGCGATATCTCTAGACCTAATTATGCGATCGGGTTCAGGTTGGAACGAACTTACGTGTTTTGTCAAGCTCTTCACTTTTGCGGTTTTTTGTGGGACCAACACCTAAGGAGATACGTCGGAAAAACTGCTCTCCCATGCTTTTATCGGCCGTTTCCCCCACCCTCCGCCGACTCCGCCCTGTAAAAACTTGTCGGAATGATGGAAAGGACCTAAGTTTATAAGATCGCAAAAAAATTTTGTTCATTCGAAGCAGTCACTTTTCGACCCTGTTTTTTCTCCAGATCTGCCTGACTATTTGTATTTATCTAATATTACTTTAACTTAGTCTATTGATTCCTATATTATGATTATTGTATATAGTTGCTCAATATAATATACATACAAGGTTGATATTTTATAAACATAACCTATAAATGTTGCTCATAAACTTGTAATGTAAACATAGCTAGTTATTCATTATTTTAGATTAATACTCATGCACGATAACGAAGTTTTAAAAACTTACTTTCCTTACTCAGCTTACTTTGAAATGATCCTCATAGCAGAAAAATACTGATGCTGTTGTAGTTGGATCACGTCTCTAGCAGCTTTAAGTCACTTTGTTTTGCGTTGTTTTTATTTTGGTACTGTCACGAAAACGTTTTCAGGTGCGTTCCTGGATTTATTTTTGCATCCTGGCACAAAACACCACTTATTTTCCATTATAAAACGTAAAGGTTTTGCAAAATAAGCGTTTTTATAATACACAACCCATGTTTGTTTACCAACAATATAACCTCTGACGCCATCAGTGCCGGAACGGTGACGTACAAGTTTTCGCGGTAAAATTTAAATTTCAGTTTAAAAATGAATCGATTGCTTGGGAAAATCAATTTTTTTTTAACCATGTTTAGGTATTATCTTCACATGGTACAGGCAATTAAGGCAAAATGTTGTAAAAACCTAGCAAAAATTAATAAAAGAATCATCTCTGGGATTTAAGTAGTTAATAACCTGTAGAATGGAATGATGCATTCTTCGCACTTCCAAATTCCGGGAAAATTCAAAAAAGTTTGGAGAAACTTTTTGATTTTCGGTTTTTTTGCTCTAACGACTAATATAATGAAAATACAGAAAAAGTTTTCAACAAAATTTGTTGTTCGTCTCTCTCTACAAAAGAGGTCGTTACAAATGTTTGTCTTACTTAAGCCGTTTAGGAGATAAATCCAGTTTTCCACTTATAGTTTTGTGCCGCTCCGAAATTCGAGGAAAATGAGAATTCTCTGGGAGTTTCGTACGACCGGACATATCGATCGATAATTATTACTATTCAGAGCCGCTAAAAAACTGAAAAGAACGTAAAATGTAGAGAAAAGTATCAGCTTTAATGTGGAACTAATCACAAAATTCATACAAATTTTTATCATAGAGGAAGAAGTGTTAGATTGCTTAGTATACTTTATACAGTTGATTTATTCACATCTTTGAGTTTTATGCATCCTGCCTATTTCTCCCGTAACAATGGGTGCTTCTTCACTATATGGATTCAATTCCACGCACTTTAATCTATATTTTGTGAAAATTTTATTGATGAATGTTAAGAAAGCAATAAGTTGTATATGTTTTACTGTATAATTATGCATTTTCTGAACGTATATGAATAATGTAGACAAATTCAAAAAGTACTGCGCGCATTTAAAAAACTCTAAAGTCATTCGAAAGAACCTGTTTTATTGTACTTATAATCCGAAATGAACTCCAAAATTTGGAGGTGATTGATCGATGAGAAATATACCCTCTACTTTGACCGCAAGACATATTTTTCCAACAAAAGTAATTGCAATAAAATATTAATTGGATTAATATATCATTATATAAGCAAAATGTGTTATCATTCTAACGACTCCCAGCAAAGATATTAATAAATCTGTGGATCAACTGTGCAAAGTTCACTAAGCCATCTTCTGACACTTTCTCTTTTTGATACATTTTTTTATGAATTTTGTGATTAGTTTCTCATTAAAGCTGAAACTTTTCTCTACATTTCATGTTATTTTCATTTTTTTTAGGGCTCTGAATAGTAAGAATTATCGATTGGTGAGCCCGGTCGTAGAAACTCCCGGAGAATTCTCATTTTTCGCGCATTTCGAAGCGGCTTAAAACTATAAGTGGAAAACTCGATTTATCTTCTAAACTGCTTAAGTAATAATAATAAATAATAAATAATAATAAAATTCTTTACTGCTATAAATCTATACAAAAAGACATTAGCATTGTCAAAAGTTTACATTATTTATTTTAAATTTCGTTTTTAAGAGTTATATCGAATGATTAAAAAAACATACAATTTACAAATACAGCGAGAGCAAAGAAGAAAAATACAATATGCAAAGAAAGTTAAAATAACATTGAGTTTAAATAGATAACAAAAAAGAAATGCAACAATAACATATGTTCTAAAGTAAAATTAAAAATATTAAGAACATAAAAATAAACATTTCCCAATGAACTTATACATTTACGAATTCACTGAAAGAATAAAACACATTTTCAACCAAATAATATTTAAGTCGCTTTTTAAATAAACCAATTTGTTCTATCGATTTTAAGTGTACAGGAAGAGCATTAAAAGCTTTAATAGCATTATAAAATGGATCTTTTTGGTAGAAAGTATGATAGTGAATTGGTACACTTAAGTCAGTTCCATGACGTGTTGACATTGAATTATATATTTCATTGTTCCTTGTGAAGATGTCAGGATTCTTTTTAGCAAATAACAAAAGTTTATAGATATAAAGAGATGGGATGGTAAGTATATTCAGGTTTTCAAAATAAGGTCTACAGGATTCTCTACTGGAAATTTCCACCATACATCAGATGAGCCGTTTCTGACTTACAAATACTCTCTGCCAGTGTACGGAAGATCCCCAAAATATTATGGCATATTCCAAAACATTTTGTACATAGGAATAATAAAATATTCGTAGGCTATCTACTGACAATTGATTTCTAAGAAATCGGATTAAATAACATGCCGAGTTTAATCTAGATATTAAGATATTGGTATAATTTTCCCAATTTAATTTGCTGTTTATCGTTACCCCAAGAAATTTTACATAATCTACCTGTCTAATTGACATACCATCCAAAGGTACATATAGGGAGAAATCGACATTAACAGTTGGAGAGAACATGACAAGGGAAGTTTTATTCCCATTTAAATTCAAACTATTTTTTTCACAAAACTGTGTCATATCAGAGGCTATACGGGTAAGTTTACTTACACAATCTGTTACTGTAGAACCAATCGCCACACATGAATTATCATCTGCGTATTGAAATAGATTATTTATTCTTAATATACCCTGTAAATCGTTAGTATATAAGACGAACAATAGAGGCCCCAGTATGGAACCCTGAGGCACACCTTGTTGTATAACCACTTTGTTAGAAAAGTAGGGTTGTAGTATTCCATCCTTTAAAGCAGTAATTGACGTGACTTGGAATCGATCGGTAAGATAAGACTCAATTAGTTTTTTACATGTTCCCCTAACACCGTACAATTCTAGTTTGTCCAACAAAATAGAGTGATCAATGGTATCAAAGGCTCTTGACATATCAAAATAGAGACAAGCTACTTTATTATTTAAGTCAAGTGCTGAAATAATATCAGAAAGTGAATGGAATACAGCTTGTTCAGTTGAACGGTTTGGTAGAAAACCAAACTGACATTCATTAATGAGTTTGTGTTCTGTAAAAAACGTGATCATTCTAATATAAACAACCTTTTCCATAATTTTAGAAAAACAGGGTGGAACTGATATGCCTCTTACTAGTTTTTAATTTTAACGGAAATATACCTTGTAACAGACAAGTATTTATTACATTAGAAAATGGATCGACAATTTCTGAGGCAACTTTTTTTATTATAGAAATAGGTACCACGTCTAGACCAGACGATTTTTTATTCTACATTGCATGGATAATATCTGAAATTTCTTGAGCACTAGTCGGATAAAGAAAAATGGTTTGGTGATTTTGAGGTATTATGTAGTTTCTTTCTCCCGCAGGCTGCGGCGTAGAATAAGAAAATTGGTCACTAAATAAATTCACAAGTACTTCCGGATCCGTTATTTTATTATTTTGATTATCACTGATAACTAACTGATTTTGATTTTGACTAGTTTTTTTTGTTATTTTTGTATATTTATTGAAAGTATTCCAGACTGCTTTCGATTTATTTTCTGCGTTACATATTTTATTATTATTGACTTGAATTTTATAATCCCGTATATACTTTTTATAATCTTTCTTTTCACTTTTATATAGATTTAATATATTATCACAGTTTGTGTTTTTATATAGAAGGTATAAGTCTCTAATATAAAGAGACCACTGTTTTATTTCTAGAGGTATCCGCATTTGTGATTTGTGCTATTTATAGATTTTCTTTGTTTTGGAAAGGCCATATTAAAATAATATAAAAACGTATTTAAAAATGAATTATACTTATCTTCAGCACTGTTTTCTGTATAAACTTGGTCCCAAGTCTCATACTTGATACGGTTGATAAAATGGTTGATGTTGTCCTCATTAAAAGATCTTTTAAACGTATATTTTTTACCGCATTTGCTATCTACAGTATCGTTTACTTTAAAATTAATTGGATTATGATCTGATAAAGGATAATTTAGAACCTCACAATTTATTGAATCAACAGGTATGTTACTGAAAATGTTATCAATTATTGTGTTCGATGCATTTCTGGTAATCGATTTTACATGGGGAGCTAGACCATAGGTGGAAAATAACTCCTTTAATTTCATGACAGTAATACGTTGAGTACTGTTCGGCTTAAAATCTACATTAAAATCTCCACACACAATAATAAAATTTGTCACAGTAAAAAGAAAATTTAAAATTTCTTCCAGTGATTCTAAAAATATATCTATGTTTCCTATAGGTGATCGATAAACAGATAATAGTATACAATTTACATTAAACAAGACAAATTTAGAACATGCAAACTCTATATGTTGATCGATACTGGGAACTTTGAGAGAAACTTGCTCAATTTTAAAATTTTGCTTAGCATAATAATACCACCACCATTCAACACATTCTTTCTGCAATAACTATCTACTAATGTGTAATTTGGTACAATATAATGTAAGATTTCCTCAGCTTTTAAGAAATGCTCTTGAAAGCAAACAATTGTTGGCTTATATTCATTTAAAAATACATCAATCTCAAGTAATTTGTTCCGTAAACTTTGAATGTTCATACTTATTAAATTAAATTGACTGCTATTATTATCATTACCATTTTTAGATTTAACACATAGAGAATCATTTATCACCTCGAAAAAATGTATAGTTCTTTATTAATAAACCTTTGGGCCAAGTGTCGGCTTTATATAATTCTGGCAGTAAGTCTGGATCCACACCAACTTTGAAACATTCACTAATTGCATTCTTCCATTTGGGAAGAAGTTCAACGTTAAATTCATTTTCTGGAAATCTATCCTCTAAGTAGCCTTGCATCTCCGCCGCAGTAAGACAAGAATTTGTTGTAGAGAAAAAGAGCTACAACTTTCATTGGGAACTTCTTTCTATATTTTCATTATTTTGGCCGCTAGAGCAAAAATACCGAAAATCAAAAAATTTTTCCAATTTTTTTTTTATTTTCCCGGAACTTGGAAGTGCAAAGAATGCATCATCTCATTCTCCAGGTTATTACCAACTTAAATCACAGAGATGATCCGTTTATTAATTTTTGTTACCCAAAATTTTTAATTTGACTGTACTAACAGTCAAAGAGATTTTAATATTTGTGGAAACCCCGAATTGCATTCTTACGCAGTATGCACTCGATGACTCTGTAGGGAGTTATATTATTTTGTTTTTGTTTTGACTTGCCAAAGATGTACTACGTAATTTGGTTAATGAAATATTTATCCATCTATCTATCTATAAAACACTGCTTCCGTATTATATGTTTGGCAAATACTCATTCTGTGCAGTGTAGTGTCGACAGAGTTCTTTGCTCTAATTAAGTTCTTGTTATTATTTTATTTATCGGTCTCTCTTTTCTAGAAAGTCGGATGTGACAACCAAATAGACTCAGAAGCTGCGGAGGACATATGTGGGGTTTGCAATGGTGACGGAACTCAATGCAAAATTGTGGAGGAGCTGTACAGGGATACTGGTGCACGTGGTAAGTTGACTTATATAGTTCAAAATGCAAACGGGAGTGGAATATTTTGAACGTCTTTGTTTAGAAAATATGAATACCGGAGTCAATGGATTATTTTAATTTAATAGTACGGGAGCCCTCGACCAAAATTTCTTGTCACCGCTACATAGACAAATCAATGAAGAATGTTTAGTTTAAGGGAAAATAAGAAACTTTGATACGTAAAGTAAATTTCGAGGCGTTGCGTATGCGGTGGAAATGCATTTTCCATCGGTAAAAAAAAAACGTGTAATTTTTCATCCGTCTTTAAGGAATTCTATTTCAAATGTATAGTCCATTTGACACACATTGACCTTGCATTTTGGGTAGGACAAGATTTTCTACTTTTGATATTTACGGTGGGGGAGGGGGTCAGTGTGGGTATAAAACTCGATTTTCGGGGTCGAAAGCCCCCCCATTTGTCCGCCATATTGAAAAAGGGGGCGTAAACAGTTATTCCGCGATATATTGAGAACCGTAAGTCTCACCAAAAAAAAATCTAGACTTTTCTTGTAGAGAATGGGCTTGTTCCATGATATTCTTTTTATATGCTTTTTATACTTTTTCATGTAGTACTCGATATTCTCATTATGCACGTAAAATTTCGTATTATTAACTTTTCCCGTTCTCGAGATATAAGGAGTTGAAATTAGTAATAGTTGCAAACACCGAGCGCTCATTTGTGACGTCACTATACACAAGTGACGTAGGAAAAGTGGCTTTCTGGGATCTTTCAAATTTAACCTGAAAAGTCGAAAAACATGGAATTTTCAAACGCTGGTAACTAAATAAATACGTCGAGTGGAAGTTAGTTCTATGTCTCTACGGGAAGGAGAAGGTCGGCGATGAATCCTATATCGTAAATTGCAGGGTCAAAATCAAAAATTCGTCCCGACAGGAGCGAGAGAAAATTGTATTCTTTGACATTTCACCAAATTGTACTCCCCTACTGTCAAGAATTAAGCAAAACAAACAATACTTCGAAAACACTTATAATTATTACAACTAAGGAGCATCAACTCTATTGAGATCGCCGAGTCTATGCGTATAGTGACGTAGCGCCAGGCCTCGCCCCATTTTCGCGACCTGGAAGTTTGTAATAGTTTTTAACTAAACGTGCGAATAAGATTCTGATTTTTTGCAGATCCATTATTTCATACTTGCACTTTCGATTTATGAAACAAAAAAATGCCGAACAAGCCCATTGAATCCTCTACAATCTTAGTCTAGATACTTCTTACCGTAAAATTGAAAATGAAAAAGTTATAACTCAAAATAGACTAATATTTTCAAGAATAACAAAATTTAAGGGTTATAACTTCTTTTCAATTGATTTTATCGAAAATAAACATTAGATGTTTCTTGCGAACAATTTTCTCTACTCATTCTTTAAATTTGGAGGTGGTCCAGGAGGCAACTGCAAATTTGTGCGGGGAACGAGTGGACGGGATTTAGCAGTTTAGAATACTGCAATAGTATGCCCTAAACTCATAACAGCTGGTCGGCCGATCACGGTCCCTGGCGGTAATAGGTAATTACGGTAATTGTTTATTGGGGCAATAGGGCGATTGTGGTGACAAAGTGGACGTTTTTTTTAAACTAATTTGTTAATTATGATCCAAAGAATGTAAAATGCTCAATCGGCCGACCCCCACCCCTGGCGGTAGCCTTAGCCGACCATGAACAACAATGCAATTTTTAATGCCCCCAAGGAGTGACCAGGTCGGCCTTGGTCTATTCGAAAGAACAAAATTTTTCCTTTCATAAAATCCCGGTCGGCCGATCTCGGTAACTGGCTTTAATGAGTAATTACACTAATTGTCGTGGGCGGCATAGGGGGGATTGTGGTGACAGAGTGGACGATTTTTCGTTTAAACTTTTTTTTTTATTGTAATCTCGAGTCTAAAATGCTCGGTCGGCCGACCCCACCCCTGGTGATGTCCTTGGTTGCAAAACAGTTTAATTTAAAAGTACGAACTAGGAAAATTGGCATAATTTTTAAATTTAAATCTAACTATTTTGCAATCCACTGAAATTATTGAGTGAAAATTAATAGTAATATTCTTGTCAAGGTGGCCATTCCCTAGAAAGAGACATCCAATAGGGAAATATTTACTATTTTTGGCCATAACTTTTTTCTCTTAGTACGTATATTTAAAAAAATTATACCTAAGGAGAACCATAACAAGAATATTACTATTAATTTTCACTCAATAATTTCAGTGGATTGCAAAATAGTTAGATTTAAATTTAAAAATTATGCCAATTTTCCTAGTTCGTACTTTTAAATTAAACTGTTTTGCAATCAAGGACATCACCAGGGATGGGGGTCGGCCGACCGAGCATTTTAGACTCGAGATTACAATAAAAAAAAAGTTTAAACAAAAAATCGTCCACTCTGTCACCACAATTCCCCCTGTGCCCCCCACGACAATTAGTGTAATTACTCATTAAAGTCAGGGACCGAGATCGGCCGACCGGGGTTTTATGAAAGGAAAAATTTTGTTCTTTCGAATAGACCAAGGCCGACCTGGTCACTCCTTGGGGGAGGCTAGGCATTAAAAATTGCATTGTTGTTAATGGTCGGCCAAGGCTATCGCCAGGGGTGGGGGTCGGCCGACCGAGCATTTTACATTCTTTGGATCATAATTAACAAATTAGTTTAAAAAAAACCGTCCACTATGTCACCACAATCGCCCCATTGCCCCAATAAACAATTACTGTAATTACTCATTACCGCCAGGGACCATGATCGGCCGACCAGCGGTTATGAGTTTAGGGTATACTATTGCAGTATTCTAAACTGCTAAATCCCGTCCACTCGTTCCCCACACAAATTTGCAGTCGCCTCCTGGACCAAGAGGTGTTAGGACGCTGCAAATGGGATGATTCCAAACTATTTTTTCTTCTTGCAATTTTGTTCAAGCCTCTTCTTTTTCACGTAAAAAAATCGCAAAATTCTATAATTTTGGTTTTTATTCGCCAGATAATTTGAAAAAATTACGTTTCCAGCAAAAATATTTCGAACAGAAGTAGTCTATTCTTAGGCAGATAATCCGAATTTCCTATCAAATATAGGGATTCCCAATTAAAAAACCGAATTTGACCTTGAATGACCTTAACACTTCCACCCAAAGTCAAAGTGACATATCCCGCCGAACTGCCCCCAACCAATTCTACAACTTTTGTTTAAAACATGTCTTCGAGTGCTTATTACTCGAGATATTTGAAAGTTTCAGGTTCAAAAAATCGCCCGGGTAATTAAACTTTTAAGTATCTCGAGTAATAAGCACTCTGCGAAAAAATGTTTCAAGCAAAAGTTGTAGACCAGAATCTGTTCAGGATGAACTTAATATTAACTATGAGTCTCAGTTCGGCTTCAAGCGGGGTAGAAGTGCGGTACAACGAGTTGTCAGGATTGTTAATGACATCAGAGTTCAATACAACCTCGGTAAGAATACCACCATGGTATGGTACTCATGGATATCGAGAAAGCTTTCGATACCGTCTGGCATCTGGGCCTTATCTATAAAATGAACATATATGGATTCCCGTTACACCTTACAAAACTTATTCACTCATACCTAAAGGACAGAAAACTCCAGGTGCGGTGAATAATAAATTATCCACATTACGCAACATTCGCGCGAGCGCGGGCGTTCCGCAAGGGAGCTGCCTCGCTCCCAAATTATACAACTTGTACGTCCCGGAGTTCCCTAATACTAAGATTGCCAAGTACGCCGACGACACGCCCACGTACGCTCACAGCCACAATGCACAAGCATCTACGATGCTGATGAAGGCGCATATAACTCGTGCCTCGGCTTATTACGACAATTGGAAGATTAAGGTCAACGCCGAAAAGTCAGAGGCAATGGTCTTCACACGTAATTATACTAAAAACAAAATTATTACGCCAATTTTGATCAAGGGCATCCAAATTCCGACCAGGGATGAAAGTGTGAAGTACCTAGGGGTACACTTGGACAAAAGACTAACGTTTATGAAACACATTAACGAACGAGTACGGACAGTCTATTCTATGTCCAGGAGTCTGTATCCGCTCCTGGCCAGAAATAGCAAAGTTAACAGACATAATAAGAAACTCATATACACCGTTGTAGTGAGGCCAGCTATAACGTACGCGGCTCCGGCATGGTGCAGCATACCGAGCACGACAATGAATAAATTAAAAGTCCTTGAACATAAGTTCGTGCGCCTCATTACTAACACAACGCGATACATCCCCCTCAGGGATCTATATGCCTTATGTCACGACATTACTCCAATAGCGAACTACGTTTCTGAAATTTCACAAAAGTTTTATGCTTTCAAACTAAACGATAGTCCGCTAACAAACAACGTAACTCGAATAAGACAGCATAATGCACCTTTTAGAATAAAACACAAATTACCATATCAGACGCTGCCCATCTTTCGGCAGCCACTTTAGCCACAATATCTGGACATTCTTGCATTACAAAATTGTATAATTCTATCTTTCCCTTCTTTTCTTTTTGTACACTTTTGATTTAAATTCATTTATTTCTCAAAATCCTTTTCAGAAAATCCTATTTTAACCAGAATTTTATTAATTCAAAAATGTATCCAAACATAAATTATTTTAAACCAAAAACTCTGCGGCATCGTCGACTGTTAGCAATGTAAGTCTTGAACGAATTTCATGGAGCAGGTGAGACGCCTTAGCACTCACCTGTATATATCTACCACCAACGACTGAGCTTGTATTTTTAACCATATTTATATACATGTTTTACAAATTATTTTAAATATACACTTTTATATGTTCAATTTTGCCATCAGCTCTTGTAAATCTTTTATTTTAGAGATAGGAGTTAGTTTCATTGTTAATTATTTTAAGTTTTATATTCACTCACTCATCCAACCATTCAATTGCCACGGCGCCTTGCGCCGCGCATGTCTGGCTGGCTCTGAGTACGTACATATAATATGTTATTACTAAATTGAATAAAAGAAATTTGAATTGAATTGAATTGGGTGGGGGTAGTTCGGCAGTATATGTCACTTTGACTTTTGGTGGAAGGGTTAATGTCATTCAAGGTAAAATTCGGTTTTTTAATTGATATCCCCTATATTTTATTACAAATTCGGATTGTCTGACTAAAAATAGTCTACTTTTGTTTGAAACATTTTTTTCTAAAGTTGTCAGTTTTTTGAGTTATCTGGCGAGGAAGAATGAAAATTGTAGATTTTTTTACTCGAAAACGAAGAGGTTTGGACAAAAATTGTAGGAGACAAATAGAGTTTGGTATCAACCCAGGAATGCTCTCAATTTTTTTGCAGAATTGTCCAATGTCCTTTTTTATGCACTTGATTCATTTACGGCATCCTAACACCT
This sequence comes from Stenurella melanura, assembly GCA_963583905.1. NCBI lineage: Eukaryota > Metazoa > Arthropoda > Insecta > Coleoptera > Cerambycidae > Stenurella > Stenurella melanura. The sequence continues at coordinate 14,889,575 of OY757317.1, forward strand.
CTTAGTGGGGCAGATCTGGGTTTTGAAAAGTGACAGCTCCGAATAAAAAAATTTTTTTGCCTACTTATAAAGTTAGGTCCCCTCCTTCATTCCTACAAGCTTTTACAGGGCGGAGCAGGCGGGGGGTGGGGGAAGCGACCCATTAAAAGTATGGGAAAGCAGTTCTTCCGACGTATCTCCTCAGGTGCTGGTGCTACAATAAAAGCATACTTACCAAAAATGAAGAGCATGACAAAACACGTAAGCTCGTTCTCACCAGGGGCCCAATTCTGGAATCCCGAACGAATTGATCATGCACGAACCAACTCGTGCAGTCTGGTTCTCATGCGATCGCAGTTTTTATAAAAATCAAATTCTCCAGTGATAGTCGAAAAGCGCTACATAAGGCGAACACATTCGTCGATCGTATAACGTACATCGTATATACATTCATATGTAGATGTATGTCGACCAATAGCAGACCGTATAAGTCTGGGAACTTTTCGTTGCGGTCGTGGTGCAACAGTTGAGAAGTGTCAAAGTCAAGAAGTTTAAAATGTGTCATCGTGGTGTTATCGTTTGTTGTTGTTTTGCGGTTTACACAAGGATGATTGCTTGGTTGTAGACGGTTTTGGGATCTCATTTTTGTGTTTTGGAGGAGTCTGGAGGAGATCCCGTGCTAGGTCCTTACTTAGTCGAAACATTCTTAACGAATTTTATATCGGACATATCAAAGGCATCGTAAACACGATTATTATGTTCCCTTCCGACTTCTGCAGCTGGTTCCATTTCTTCCAAGTTATTAATTGCTATTAACAGATTCAACTCATTTAAAGCAGCCATTAGAACACTAACACAATTTCAAACCAAAATAACGCCGTTAGCCTGAAGGTTGACGTTCACTTAAAGGTTATGTTGATATGTGAATACGCTTTTCGCCACCGAAACACCGATCGAGTACTTTCCGTGCACGAATTTGTTCATTCATATGTTAGTCGACAGTTCGAGAATAGAAAAAGTACGTTCGTGTGCGAATTTCAGCGCCCCTGCACCCGATCGCATAATTAGTTCGCGAACCAATTTGAGTATTTTTTTATTTGCTATAAGATAGCACTGGCGGAATTTTTTTTGGAAATAAACGCCTGGTGCGCAAAATAAAAAATGGCAGATTTTTTGCACGTCCTTTTCGGCATGAAGGATGGGGGGTGGGGGAAATAATTTTTTCACCAATTGATAGCATGTTTATCTATCTTTAATTTCCATTGCGGAACATCGCGATCGGATGATTAGGAAGGGAGATACAGGCCCGCAAAGTTTCTGCTGCATAGCGGGAGAATGGAGAGGGGCGGGGGATTTGGGTTGAGATGAAAATTTTGAAAAAAGTCTTTTCTTTCGACTTCTCCATTTTATAAATCCCCGATGTACATACATTGTCCGTCCGCGCGAATTACAAAAGGAAAAACAGAAAAAAACTGGCGAGCGAACGAGTCAGTTCAGCCGCTCTCTCGCTCTCCTCGAATTCACACACGCGTGAATGAGCGTTCGTGAATAGTACGCTCTCAAATATTTCTGAATGTTTGATCGCTCGTTTCTAGGTCGATTATGGAGCGATTATGAAAACTACTGTTTCTTCCTGATCGGAGAACCTTCGGGAATGGAAAATAATATTACGTTCTCATTTTTTCATGCGCATTCGGGTCGATTTTTGTTACATTATGATTATCATTGCCTTGATTTTTAATCCTCAGTCGCGCTCTTATAGCTCGGCAGCCCTTTATCTCTGCTTTCTCGGGATGTTGCGCAAGCCAGCGTGGGTCCATTAAAACAATGGCAGGTAATAAATGAGAGGTGCTATACAAAAGACTGTAGAGATATCTTCAAGTTCAAGCGACGTTGCAGCGCATGTGCTAACATAGAACTGCCTAAGGGTCATGAGCAGGAAAGGAAATATCAGAAGGAAATTTCAGGAGCAGATGATAGATCTATTATTTATTTCATTTGTAATAACTGTGGTTGTTTTCCCTCAGTTACATGAATTGCACTGGACATTACCATTCGTAAGTTATGGAGTATCTCAATTACGTTTGCAGCCTCCGTCGATATTATAGTACATCAATCAAAATCGAAACTGGACTTACCATTCTAGGTGGTTATCCTTCCCTCTGTATATCTCAATCAGGATACTTCACAATTAAACTTTACTGAATTTATAGTGACTTCATCTACGCAGCAAGCAATAAAACACATGATTATTCAAAACACTTAGGTAAACCCCTATATTTACAAAGAAAATTAAAACAAATGAAAATGAGAAACACAAGCGTTGAACGATTAAATAAGTTAACAAACAGCAATTAATTATATTATAAGAAAATGAAGCCGTCCGCAGCTATTTCAAATCTCTAGACTAATCGCGGGCCGAAGACTCTTAGGATAATTACAAGACATGAATTTACGTTATAACCGAGAAAGTGCCGAAATTTACATAAACTTTAAAACTGAAAGAATTTATTATAACCCTGTGGCTAGATTTTGACCAAAGGAACACTAACCCAAAAGTCCTACTTTCCCTCACAGAAAATAAGATTTCTCAAATGTGTGCGGTATACCCTGAAATCTCTACAAATTAAAATCTTCCTTGCTTTAAACCGTACCCCAATTTGACATTAACTAACGGACCATGGGATTTGCGAAACATGACTTTATGTGCACCACATGATGCTGTATAGAATCCCTGCTATTTTATTATCGTAATTTGCCCTATCTAACATTTGTGCCAGCAAGACAGATGAAAAAATCACTTTGTCCATTACTTTGCTTTTGTATGGAGACAAAAAAAATCTACCTTAGCTGGCCTCTCTAGCTTTTACTAAGACTATTACATGTATTTTCTGGAATCCTCTCCGAATCACTACTTTAGTCCTATAAATCTAACTAGACCCCCCGGCGCGAAGGCGTGCCGTATTTAAACATGTGTCTAACTGGTCTCGTTTCCTCGACATGAAACGAGACAAATTGTTGAACATAAAATAATTGAGAGGATTGTTTATTTCTGTCATGTATCTTTTCAACCGACGTGACACCCCAACAACTACTTGAGTCTAAGGGCCTATTTCCGGGCCCTCGCAAACCGAACGAAACTAAGGTAAAAATGAATTTAGATAGTTTGTAGCAGCGAGCTTATTGTTTACTGTCTACAGTACCAATTACAGTTTACAGACAGATGGAGTCTAACGCTGATGCATCCATGCATGCCAGAAATGCCATCGTTTGTTATGTGCCCGCCCCGTTCTGTTTTTCCTTTTGTAATTCACGCGTGCGGACAATGTATGGACATTAGGGAATTATAAAATGGAAAAGTCGAAAGAAAAGACTTCTAAAAATTTTGACCCGGATCCTGTAAAAACTTGTCGGAATGATGGATGGGACCTAACTTTATAAGTTGGCAAGAAAATTTTGTTCATTCGGAGCAGTCACTTTTCGACCCTGTTTTTTCTCCAGGTCTGCCGGACTGATATGGTTTATTTGGAAATTAACGAAATAATAATATCGCAAAGGTTTTTTGCAAATTGCTCTTCACCTAATTAATATTTTCAAACGCGGTTGATTTTCTTTTGTAGATATATTGAAAACAAACAAAAAAGTATTGAGTCATTTTTCTGTGGGATCAGAGGGAAAAGAAATATATGCGAAAACGCAAAAATAGCTATAAACTCACATGTTTATCGGGTTTTAAACAATGACCTACCACGATTTGAAGTGTCGGGAAAATACATGTTGTTGTTTGTGATTATTACTATTTGTTCACAAAAAAATCACAGATTTCGCAATCCTTGCAATCATCGGGATATTGGAAATGATGACACCATACATAAAACATAAACTTTTTCAACTTTTTCTACTTTTTCCGGAAATAGCACGATCCACTACACCGCTGTATATCCACCTTAAATGAAAACTGGTAACTTGACCCCCTGTGATATATGCAACCCTTATTACATTTGCGTATATCAGCCGTTGCATACGATAGTCTGAGTTGACCGGGACACCGCTGTCTTTTGACCTTGAACAAGAACTGGCAACTCTACCCCATACACGAAAACATAAACATTTCCAATGTTAAAATCAGGTTTCTACTCGAAAAAAAATGCAAATCGTTGACTTTCGGGATATCCTAAATGGACTAGTAGGTGAAGTACCCTAGTAGCACAACATATTGGACCAATATATAATACATATAGGACCAATATATGAATATTGGTCCTATATATATGAATATTGGTCCTATATAGGACCAATATTCATATATTGGTCCTATATGGATTATATATTGGAGCAATATTGATGCTACTAGGGTATCTTTCTGTTTAATATTATGTTTTTATTCAGTATTGGCGTTATGTGGTCCCGCCTACCCGCTAAAGTGGCAATTCGAATACATGAGTTTTGCAATTTTTGTAAATCGAACGGAACCTTATTAGGGATCTTAAAAATATGATAATTTGTTATTTTAGGTTACAAGAAAATAGCTACAATACCAGCAGGAAGTAGAAATGTCGAGATTAACGAATTAGCCCCGCATATAAATACTATTGCCGTTGCTGACAAGACGGAAAAGAATTTTTACTTAAATGGGAATCAGTAAGTGTTATTGAAACTTATTCTTTATAGGATTCTGCAAACAGCAGAAAAATAACTATATATGAGAACTGAAAGAAAAGCCATGTGTAAAAATATTAATGAAATCTTTGCATTCTTTCGATAACCTGAATTATGAGAACAAATGCCTAAAATGAATTTATTTACCTACCTTGCCTAAAAATTTTTTCATTCTAATGAATTATATTTTCATGAAATCTATCATACTGTTTTTGGAAAGCTTTTGAAAAAAAAGTAAGCGTTATATCCAGAGATCGGGAATTATATCTCGGTGACGTAAAAGTCAGGGTTGGCTCAGCCGGCGCTGAAAGATTTTTAAGAAAGTATGATACAATTTATCTTACCTTGTAATTTTTATCACACTCCGTTGATAAATATTATCTTCTAAGTGTCGTTTTCGATGGCATCTGAATATTGTTATATTTGCCACTAATACACTTTTCCAAAAATTGTCTAAAAAGTGGGCTGTCTAGTTTTAACCACGGTATGTTACATCCCACCATCATTTCCACTAAATCTAAATTAAAACAACGTTGACTGTCATGGTCACTAGCGCCACTAGCACTAATATGCTTTTGTGAGGAAATACTTATTTGTTTTAGATGTCCAAGAAATTACTTTGTTGCAGCTACTACAATAAAGATCTGTTCCATCAAATTCTGAGAAATCGCGAATCCAAGTCTATTGCAGTCTGAGAAGCTCTAGACATTTGTGTAAACCGCCGACTCTGTATAATTTCACACTAAGTTTGTAAATACATATGTACATACTGTTGTAACAACAAGGTAGTCACATCCCAAGGAATTGTACAGATTGTTAAAAATTTGAATTCACAGAGAAAACTGAAAAAACCTTTACGAAATAGCAAAATGAAATTATAAAAACCTATGCGTTAGGTGTAAAACATTATTGAAATCTTTGAGCAATAACAGCATGAGATTTTAAACAGGATAACAAACCTAAGTTCTAATGAAACACAACCAAAATTATTAATTTATTGTAAACGAAACGTGAAAGGCGAAATGACCAAAAATAATAATTAAATGTATCATACCCGAAATTTCTGTATAACGTAATATGTACAGGACGTTAAAAATGGTTTAATATTTATTAAGTTACGTCACCATGAACTATAACATGTAGATATAGGTAAGGACTTGACCTATGGTCAACATAAGTAGCATAATAGTGGGAAATATGGATGAAAATTAACAAAAATCTATTTAAATGTGAAATAAAAACATTATTTGTAGTGAAATTTTCAATAAGTACTCATGAGTGAGCTATAAGCACTAAAAGACTTGATAAACGCATATCCAAAATCATGGATACAAAAACATTATTAGTAAGAACGATAAACTCAACCGCAAAAGTGAAAAGTGGTAAACAACTGTAAAATTTCACATCGTGTTGACTTAAAAATAATGAATATGGTAGATACTTAATATATTTCACTAAAGAACGTGAAAGTTCTAGAATACTTGGACTATTAGAGGTTTCAAGATCCATTAATTAAAATAAGGGTGCATAACCTTACATATTTTAGACTGTATTTCACAAAAGAGAAATTTTATGTTGATAAAACCCAGACATGGTTTTGAAGGAAACTTCTCCCAATAGTTTTCATAAGTTATATGTTAAAATTTCATCAAGATAGATAAGTTGTAGGCCTATCAAGGAAACTAATGACAGTTTGCGGTACCTTAAAAAGGCAAAAGATGCATTGGTCATTATTTTGATATAAAATATAGTAGAATAAGTGTTATTAGTATAGAAATGTTCAGAGAGGATTGCTAATCAATTTACATAATAGTTATATTAGTATAAGATAGATTTCAGTTGAAAATTTTGTAAAAATAGATGGTAATAGAAAAATTTTAAAGATTGACAAAAACATATAGTATGGCATATCACATAACTCAGAATAAGCTCTGCAAAATGAATATGAAATCAGTTTTATCATTCACAATCTACAAAAAGAATTATATGAAAATAAAGTTTTTCATAAAAAAATGACAGAAATCAAGTATCCTGTTTTGTAATATAAATGTCAAATTAGGCTTGTGTGGGCCAATAGTATTTCACAAATTCAAATTTAGTATGTTTAATGTATCGAAAGCGTAAGCACGCAAAATTTAAGAGGAAAAGTTAACCTCACTTTATAAGAATCAAAATAAATAATGAAACCAGCATACTCACATTAATTAATGAACCATATTGAAGATAAATTTTAAAAATATTTGATATCCAAGTGGATTAATATATGCCGAACAAGTAATAGTTATGTTCATGAAACAAATCATAATTTAAAATAAAATTCTATAACCAAATATGCCAACAAACTTTGTTTATAAATAAGAAGGGTAGTTTAAAAGGTATTGTTTTGTGCAACGCATATTTTGAAGTGTAAATAATCTGGTAAATACTTACCTAGATTTAATAATAAATCCAGTGCTACTTAAAATAAAGTGTAAACCATCGAAAGTCAAGTGCCCTGTCAAAGCAGGTTTTCAACGTCAGCAGAGCAGCCAGCAGTTAAGAAACGAAACCAACAGCTGAAGCGTGCGCACGCAAAGAAATAAGGAACACCGATCGATAGAATTCAAGGTAACATCTAAATGGCCAATCAGATAAATTCTAGGTATTTGAAATCAAATAAATTATTAAAAGAACGCAGATTTAAAGAATTTTTCAACTAAATAAAGGCCAAATTGCAATTTTATTCTAGTTTTAAGTTTTCATTATTGTCCAAAATTTATACTCGTTTGTCATAGATCATTTTGTTTATTTTTTTTTTATTGTTTAGCACATTAAAATTTGTAAAAACCAGAGGCTGTGTTTCATTGGAACCTACAGTTTGCTGAGGAAGAAAGAAACGTGAATTTTGAGCAATTGAAACCACTCTTGACCCTGAAAGAGTTAACAAAAATTCTCACGCTATTAAATTATACTGTTTTAAAAATGAGATAAAAATTAAATCGATTTGCCAAACCTGGCGCTCAACAAAATTTAAATAAAAATAAATAATAATAAATAAAAACAGTATAATACATATGGCTAGATTTTTACTACCGTTTGCAAAACTGCGATCTGGGATGGTCTACCCTTTCCCTTTATTAAATATTGACGTAGATGCCAATAATTGCCACAGTGTAGGTAAAAATCGATTTTGAAATTTTCTCAATTTCGCCGGCGTCGTATAATTAAAAGAGATAAAACCGCATAAGTAAAAAACGTAAAAGTACCTCCAAATACTGGAATTTAATGTTGACACTCGGTCGGGGCCGAATTCCTTTCATACTGCGAGCATAAAAATTTAACTATGTTTTAAGGTAATTGTCAGTTTCACAAATGTAGTAGATTTCCGATAAAAGTAGGTTATACTTATTAACATTTTAAAATGAAATAAAATTAATTTTATCGTGAAAAGTGTCAAAGCTGCAGTTTTCTCTTTATGAAAAAGAGCAGATGTAGTATAACATCCATAGTGAAAGTGTATAGAAGAGAAAATTATCCCCGATGTCTTCGTATTTATTGAAACTAAGAGAAGAGTATAATTTTCGCTAGACCTTTCCTTTGTCTGGCGTGAGAGAAAAGATCGTTTCATCGATCGGAATGCGATTAACCAAAATTACTAAAAGGTCTACATCTTCCGAACCCCAAAACTTAATTTGATATTTCACGCCTTTTTTCGTGGAAATTACTAGTTCCATCGATAAAGTCAGTAGTGGGTAAATAAGAGAGCTGCTGGATCAAGGTCATGATCAGCTCCAGGAGGAGCCAATGACTCCGGATTTCCGGGAATTTACGTGCAGGTATGCAGGGTATCAAATTACATTTTAATGCACATGTGTAGCAATCTTGGAGCAGGATCTTGGATCAGGATTTCCGGGAATTTACGTGCAGGTATGCGAGGTATCAAATTACATTTCAATGCACGTGTGTAGAGGTTATTTGAAGGTCAAAGTGATGAGTGATGAAGGTCAAAGTGATCATTCGTGATGAGGATTTCCGAGAATTTACGTGCAGGTGTGCGAAGGATCAAATTACATTTCCCAGAATTTTAACGAACAAGTCTCGACAAGTTTGAAATGCAGATGTCTAGAGGTTATTTGAAGGTCACGGACAAGTCTCGACAAGTTTAGAATTCATGTGTGTAGAGGTTAAACGAAGGTCATGGGAAAGGACAATAACCGTCGTTCTCACGGCTCGCAAAGGTTATGTGAAGGTTATATAGATCAGTAACCCTATGGGAAAGCATAATAACCACCATTCTCACAGGTTTCATATTACAACAGGGGAATCCCCGCCCCCCAACAAGAGCTTATATATAATGCGAGGAAAGTAATATTCTTCAGTACTGTGCAGTCTATTGTACAACAATGAAGTGCGAACACTGCAACAAAGTGTTTTCAAACAAAAGCAATTTAATTCGACATATTCATCAATATTGTCCTGTTCTAAAAAGTAGACGTGTAGCTTGTGAGCCGCCAAGCAAGAAGCAAAAGTTCAATGATGTGCCTTCCACAAGTGGTTCAAAAACATGCAACTATTGTGGAAAAGACTTTTCATTATTGTCTAACTTACGACGTCATATTAGTAATAATAGATGTCCTGTCCTGAACGACTTGTTTGTAATTGACAGAAAGAAAATTAATCGCCCTATTGTGAACAGTTTAGGAGACGGAGTGCAGAAACTACATTCAGCATTTAAAAGCAGGATTGCTAGTTACCGTTTTAGCAGTCCTAGAAGCCACATCAATTATTTAGATTTTCTAAAAGAAGTCAAACAAAAAGTATTGGATAAAATTAGTGAATATTTGGAGAAGTACCAGGCTCTCAAGATTAATTTTGAAGTGTTTGGGCTTTATATCATCCCTGAAAAGGAACTGAGTGATATTAAGTCATTTAATACAAAAAACAAAATAATTACTATTTCAACGAACCTGCATCAGATTTTCGATGAATTTGGTGAGGAAATGAGTGCACAAGCATCCGAATTCCAGGAGAGGGACTCGGGCTGGACATTGAGACGTATAATGTTTCTTGACGTCAACATAAATAAATTCACACCAATGGGAGCTTCATCATACATTAAGTTACCTAAAACAATATATGATAAAAAGGCCGTTCTAAACATACAAAACAACGACAATGCATGCTTTGCATGGTCAATCAATGCAGCCATTTGCCCCGCAGAAGGCGATCCTACAAAACCGACTTCGTATCCGCATTACGATACATTGTTGAACTTTAGAGGCTTAGAATTCCCTATGAAGTTAAAGGATATAAGCAAGTTCGAAAAAATGAACAACATCTCCGTTAATGTGTTTGGTCTCGAGTCAGAATTCAAGGATGGGAAAACTATTCAGAAGTGGTTGGACCATTGCATTTTACATCATGCCGCCAACCCACACATGTTAACTTACTACTTATAACAGATAATGTTGGTAACACTCATTACTGCCTTATACAAAATTTGTCAAAATTGGTTACAAAACAAAAATCAAAATATAATGGCCGATTATATATTTGCGACGGATGTCTACAATCATTTCGAAACATAGAGCAATTGAGAAGACATGAGGAAAATGATTGCAACCATACATGCACAAAACTACCATCTACCGAGTTGAAAATTAATAAGTATGGTGAATCAGTGCCTGAAAACATCGTTAAGTTTATAAACTTTGAAAAACAATTGCCCGTCCCGTTTGTAATATATGCAGATTTCGAGAGTTTACTGAAACCAATAGACCGTAATGAACCTTTTGACGATAAATCGTTCACAGTCAAAGTATGTGAACACCAACCATATTCTTTTGGCTTCTATGTTAAATGCATTTTCGACGACAAGTATTCAAAATTTGTAACATATCGAGGACATGATGCTGCAGAAGTTTTTGCAGAGAAGTTGGATGAAACAGTTATAAATTTATATAATACCCATTTAAAAGATGTTAAGGAGATGCTGCCTCTAACAGATCAAGAGAAAGCCGAATTTGAGAATGCAGCATGTTGTCATATTTGCAAGAAGCTATTCAAGTTCGGTGATATAAAAGTTCGCGATCACTGCCACTTGACGGGTCGGTTCCGTGCAGCTGCACATTCCATTTGTAATTTGAACTATAAAGTGCCAAAATTCATACCAGTGTTCTTCCATAATTTAACGAACTATGACAGTCACTTATTCATAAAGAAACTGGCGTGCAAGAAAGAAAATATTTCGGTGATAGCCCAAACCAAAGAAAAATACATCTCCTTCTCAAAGTCAATACTTGTGCAAAAATCTACAAATCCCAAAGTGTCGGACACATACATGAAATTAAAATTTGTGGACTCTTTTCGATTTTTATCCAAATCACTTGATAAATTAAGTCAAACTTTGAAATCTAATCAGTGCACCGAGATTAGAAAATATTTTCAAGATGAGGAGGAGTTTAGTTTAATTAGACAGAAAGGTGTTTTCCCTTATAATTATATAGACTCGTTCGCGAAGTTAGATGGAAGACAATTACCATCAAAGGACAAATTTTATAATGAATTAACGAATGAGCCTATTTCTGACGAGGACTATGAACGTGCTATCAAGGTGTGGGACACTTTTAAGTGCGAAACGTTGGGAACATATGCTGATTTATACCTTAAATCGGACATTTTACTCTTAACTGATGTGTTTGAAAACTTCCGGAAAGTGTGTCTAGAACAATACAAATTGGATCCTGCTCACTATTTAACAGCACCTTCCCTGAGCTGGGATGCCATGTTACGTCACACGGAAGTTAAATTGGAGCTCTTGACTGATGTGGATAGTATACATTTCTTTAGAAAGGGTATTCGAGGAGGAGTGGCTCAATGTAGCAAGAGAAAGGCTGTGGCGAACAATGCATTTTTACCAAATTATAATCCTGGTAAACCGACATCGTACATCATGTACCTCGACGCGACGAACCTATATGGAGCCGCAATGGAAGAATACCTGCCCTCAGGTGACTTTAGGTGGCTTGAGAAGGAGGAGATTGAAAAATTTGATTGTTCCCTAATTGAAAAAAATTCACCGAAAGGATATGTCCTAGAAGTGGACTTGGAATATCCATCAGACCTACATGACGACCATAACGATTTGCCGTTTTGCCCTGAGACAATGACTCCTCCGAAATCCAAAACTTCTAAATTAATACCGAACTTGCGAGATAAATATAAGTATATCATTCACTACAAGAATTTAAAACAGTGTTTGAAATATGGGTTGAAATTAAAGAAGATCCATAGGATAATCGAATTTTCTCAATCACCCTGGCTGAAGTCATACATTGATCTTAACACAAATCTTCGAAATTCTGCTAAAAATGCATTTGAAAAGGACTTATTCAAGCTGATGGTTAATTCAATTTTCGGTAAGACCATGGAAAACGTCGACAAAAGACAGAATATAAAACTGTGCTCATGCTGGGAGAATAAAAAAGGTGCATTGGGTGCTAGAGCATTAATAGCCATGCCACATTTCAAATCCTGTGCCGTGTTTGACGAAAATTTGGTAGCAGTTCATTTAGAAAACATTTTAAGAAAACATTTTTTTTTTTTAAGATAAATTAAAAATCGTATATGATAAGGCATTCTTCGTAGGATTTTCCATTTTAGATATTTCGAAGACCATAATATATGAATTTCTATACGGCTACATCAAACCAATGTATGGAGATGACGCAACAGTCCTATACACAGACACTGATAGCCTAATTTTAGAAATTTTCACAGATAACGTTTATGATGACATCAAGAGAAATATTCACTTTTTTGATACTTCAAATTATGATATCGATAACATCCATAATGTGCCCAAAACAAAGTCTGTGGTAGGGAAAATGAAGGACGAATATGCTGGGCGACCAATAGAGAGCTTTTACGGTACTGGCGCGAAAGCATATTGTGTCAAAGCCGGTGATGTGATGAAGAAAGCGAAAGGTGTTTCTAAAAGTGTCGTTAAACATCAAATAGACTTTTCAGACTATGTTCAAATTGTTGAAAACGGTGGCTTGATATTCCGTAAAATGTCAATATTTAAATCTACTTTACACACCATTCATACAGAACTGAAAAATAAAGTAGCTCTGTCATCTGCCGATGATAAAAGGTATATTGTGCCTGGAGATGTGAGAACCCTTGCTTGGGGTCATCGTCTAATTAATGACACTAGTGATAAAAATTTAGACATTTTGCTAAAATACGCTAGGCGTTTGGATATGGAAGAACCCGCAGCAGGATGGGATAGTGTAAATTTAGACGATTCCGAACCAGAAGATAATAATATAGATAATTTTGATATTAATTTATTAGATATGTAAATTATTAGGTTTGTAATTAAATACATATACATTATTAATTGTTTACTTATAAATAAAAAACATATACATTATTCATTGTTTTATTTACCACAAGTTGTTTACATAAAAAGGTATATACAATTATTGTAATATATATCAACCACACATCTGAAGTCCCCATTTACATACACGGCATCTGGATTGTGAGTCTGGTGGACCATCCTCGTGACTATGCCATTCAGGTCTGTTGTGATGTACAAAACAGGGTAGTTGAATCCTTAGCTCGAAACTTTGTGTGTATTCCCATGTTAATTTAGACCATGTGTAAAGAAGTTCAATGGAGCCAACTTTTTCAATCAGGTATGGTAATGGGATGTGTTGTAGCTCATCCTCAGTGAAATCATACAGTTTTTTTCCACGCTTGTGCTCCATTATTAACTCATTCGTGAGACAGAGTGAGCAGCTTAGTCCTGAAGCCATATTCTCTCTGCAATCCTCACAATTGATTCAGCAACTAACAATGAGGAACACAGTGCGATGTAGTAGATCAGGTAAGTAACTGCTCCTAACTCCACTTTACAATCTGTTTTTATACTATTAGCAGATAGTGGTGGGGGGTATTTACTGAAGAGGGGATTCCACTTTGTTTCTTTAGTAGAGTTATCATTCAGTCTTAGTCGTAGCTTGTACATAGTACTATTTTTAGGTATCGGAGATGTAAGGACTGACTCATTAACTGCTGTGGACGGTATCATTCGCTTCCATTTTGAAGGCCAACTATCATTTCTTGTACCGTTGCTATCGAAGCAAATAAACACCTCCGTAGTATTGTAAAATTTTTCTATGTAGAGAATTCCATGCCAAATGGCTTGTAAAACTATAAACTGCGAGGTTATCATCGTAATATCTATAAACACACTAATGTTTTATTAAATCAACATGAATTTATATCCTCTTACAAAGGAGGCTGGTGGGGGTAAAGGAGGTGCACATCTGAGAAACAAGTCTAGACATGCCTGACAAATAAAAGACGTGAAATATGTTTATTTTTTTATTTAAAATTATGACATTACAAAATTCTCATAAAGATATAATACATTTGATAATGAACACATACATTTACATTTTAAGTGGTGAAAACAGCGTGGCTCAGAAAATTGGAGTGATGGGCGTTCTTCGAATTCATATACTGGCTTTGAAGAAAATTTTTTTATGTAGGTGGCTTTTTCCCTTCCCTTCACAAAGATTTCTTCTTCGCAATTGGTTAACTCTCGGATAATTTTCCCAAAATTGAAAATTGGTGTGTTTCCTTCATTCCAATGTATACCATGGTAATTATATGTTAGCCAATTAACTTGCTTTTCCAAATCAGGTGGTAGAAGTTTTACGGCAAATGGTGGCTTGAAAATATAGTGTGCTGTCTTGTAACCATTATATGCTGCAAGTTCTTTAACTATGAACTTATTTTTTTCTCCCTTGAATCCTTGGACATCCAAAATTAATGGCATATTTTTATATCTGCCAACTTTTTTGTTAGAGAAATTTTTAAACTATAGAGTTCAACTGCTTTCTTTAAATCTCTAAGATTTTTTTGATGCTCTCGCAGAGCCTTCTTATAGCTAGAGATCATCGTAAACTAACTTGCTAGCTCGCAATATCCCCCTTATGTAGGTTAGACCTGTCTAACTATCTTTGTCAGTGGGTTATAACGGAATAAACGATCATGCAAAATTAAACAGTATGCTGTTGTATCATTCGGAATATTATCACTTGTTTCGAATTCTATGCGCATAACGACAGAACCCGACTGAATAGTTTCCTTTTGACGAGAACAATCGATGTGGGTTAATGGTGAAATTGATTTGAATTCTTTAGGTGTAAATATAGGTTCATTCCCTGTTTCATAGTATGATTGACGAAAATGTGCAAACATTTCATATAAAGTAGCATATTTATTGTCTTTGAAATCAAGAAATAAATCATTGTAAGGATATCTTTCAGAATTTAAAAATACTCGTATATTCGTGAGATTACAGTTATCAAACGTGCTCATATTAGATGTTACTTTATTCTTTTTGTTAATTTGGAAGGCAACAATTACATGACGAGGAGTTTCTAACTTAGTGGTAGTTTTCACGGGCCATGTATGTCTCGTAGTTTGAGGAAGTGAAGGATACTCTACTAGCTCCCAACTCCTGAATGGAAGTAGTATTTCAACATTTTTATCCAAAATCTTAGTTAAAGCCAATTGCTGTGGTATTCCCACGGAAACATGTGGTACTCTCCAATAAAGTCTATCGATATTAATCTTAGGTTTCTCCGTATCATTGACACTAGTCACAGCGTCTAAATCATTACTACTTCGAATTAAAACCAATTCCTGTTTCATGTTTAGAATTATTTTTTTATAATCTTCAAAAAAGCCCATTAACAGTTTAAGTGGTATGCACACATTAAATTTATTACTGTCTGGTATTTTACTATATTTAGGGAACCACCCAGCATTTTGTAGTTTAATGCTTTCACCTTCATTAAAAGACAAATACCCCTTAAGAGTGGAAGTTAAACCGACATTTCGAGTTGAATCAATGACAATACCATTTATCTCATATCGAATTTCTCTAAAGAGAAAACTGAATGCATTATTTATTAAGTTTAATTGAGTCGCTGGTGTTCCATCATCTTTCGTTAGATTTCCCTCCAAGTATAGACTACTTTCACATGGTAGAGTATAAGCATCCAGTTCTTGGATTGGAATTCTAATTTCATCGTTATAATCAAATTTAGCATTTACAAATGGTTGATAAATGTGATACTCGAAATCAATAATGGAGTTATCAATAAGAGGTTGTTCTGTAACATTTAATATATCCATTATATGAGTACTTCAAAACCAAGAGATTTTAAGTAAAGCTTATTTTCAGGTGTTACTAGACTAACGTCCGTCTTATTACTGATTGAAAATGTGTTTCTCGGTTTTCAAGTCGTTCAGGACAGGACATCTATTATTACTAATATGACGTCGTAAGTTAGACAATAATGAAAAGTCTTTTCCACAATAGTTGCATGTTTTTGAACCACTTGTGGAAGGCACATCATTGAACTTTTGCTTCTTGCTTGGCGGCTCACAAGCTACACGTCTACTTTTTAGAACAGGACAATATTGATGAATATGTCGAATTAAATTGCTTTTGTTTGAAAACACTTTGTTGCAGTGTTCGCACTTCATTGTTGTACAATAGACTGCACAGTACTGAAGAATATTACTTTCCTCGCATTATATATAAGCTCTTGTTGGGGGGCGGGGATTCCCCTGTTGTAATATGAAACCTGTGAGAATGGTGGTTATTATGCTTTCCCATAGGGTTACTGATCTATATAACCTTCACATAACCTTTGCGAGCCGTGAGAACGACGGTTATTGTCCTTTCCCATGACCTTCGTTTAACCTCTACACACATGAATTCTAAACTTGTCGAGACTTGTCCGTGACCTTCAAATAACCTCTAGACATCTGCATTTCAAACTTGTCGAGACTTGTTCGTTAAAATTCTGGGAAATGTAATTTGATCCTTCGCACACCTGCACGTAAATTCTCGGAAATCCTCATCACGAATGATCACTTTGACCTTCATCACTCATCACTTTGACCTTCAAATAACCTCTACACACGTGCATTGAAATGTAATTTGATACCTCGCATACCTGCACGTAAATTCCCGGAAATCCTGATCCAAGATCCTGCTCCAAGATTGCTACACATGTGCATTAAAATGTAATTTGATACCCTGCATACCTGCACGTAAATTCCCGGAAATCCGGAGTCATTGGCTCCTCCTGGAGCTGATCATGACCTTGATCCAGCAGCTCTCTTATTTACCCACTACTAAAGTCTATATTACATTTTTGTAGAGAACTTTCCGTTATTTTTATATAAGTACACTTCGTAGCCTTAGGATCAATGGGAACGAAGGTAATAATAATAATAAAAATAATAATCGTCTTTATTGATGCACTGCACATAATATTACATTATAATAATATAACATAAAATAAATAATGATACATCAAGGACGAAGTTTAGCTACTAGAGCTATTCTACCACTTGACATGGATAGTATAAAATTAATATAACAATAATAAAACAGTGGTAACACAAAACATTCACATAGCCTTTTTCGGGTTTTAAAATTTAGTATAGATTTATTGCTATATAAAATTCTTAATCATGAATAACACTTTTTCGTTGCATTTGATAAATGCTCCTGAAATCTTAATTTAACATCAAAAATCACACCCAGATTTCTTGCACTTTCCACGAAGGTCAGCAACTCGCCCTCCATACTTATTTAAACGCCCATAAACGATTTTCGGAGAATACAGCATTATAATAGCTTTCTGTGAATTTAGTTTAAGGTTATGTCTCCTACAATGTAAATTAAGAGCTGATAAGTCGCTATAAATATTCCTACTTACTACATCAATATCATGTTGCGTCGGATTGAATGTACATAAGAGTTGTTGGTCGTCAGCATAGGAAAATAGTATAGAATTGTTTATGACATTCGATATATCAAAGGTATACGAGAAAAAGTAAAGGGCCTAAAATGGACCCTTGAGGTACCCTGACTTAACATGGGAAGTTGACGAAGTACCAAAGTTAGTACGAATAAACTGACTTCTGTTAAATAAATAATAATGGAAAAACTGAATTGGAATGTCGTAGAGGGAATAATATTTTAGTTTAAGGCATAGCAGCTCATGTCTAACACAATCGAAAGCTTTGGAAAAATCTAGCAACACCACAACAGTTGCCACGGACTTATCCAAAGCGCGGATAATATTATCGGATATGTTGAGAAGCAATGCAGTTGTACTGTATCCTGTTCTAAAACCAGATTGGTTTTTTGGGAAGAGATGGTGTTCATTAAAGTAATCTGTTAATTGTATGAAAATGACTTTTTCTAGAATTTCACTTAGGATAGGTCTTAGGTCGTTAAAACAGGAGGGGCTACATATCTTAGGAATGGGACTTACAACAGCAATTTTCCAAACTTCAGGGAAATAACCGGTCTC
The DNA here is from genome assembly GCA_963583905.1 of Stenurella melanura. Taxonomy (NCBI): domain Eukaryota; kingdom Metazoa; phylum Arthropoda; class Insecta; order Coleoptera; family Cerambycidae; genus Stenurella; species Stenurella melanura. Next base: position 14,907,613 of record OY757317.1, read on the forward strand.
CAGGCAAATATTAATAATATGAGTAATGTACGGCAACAGCACTGGCAAACTTAATTTAATCATAATCAAAGAGATATTATCAGAAACACAAGCATTAGCAGATATATTTGATATAATATTCCGAACAGTTTCAGTAGTAACAAGAGAAAAACTGAAAGATCTGTTACCAGGCGTTTGAGTAGCGTAGTAATTTTGTATGTCTTCACTAACATTATCTGTTATGGAATTGTTCAAAAAGTGTTCATTTTACTTGCACTTGACGATACGTTTACGGCTTTAAGTCTTTTCCAAATTTTACTTGAATTCTCCTTATCTGAGAAATTCAAGTAAGCAGACTGTTCTCTTCTCAGCAACGCCGTGTATACATTACGCACAGTTTTATAATCTATAACATTTTCAGCAGTTTTATTGTAATTATATTTTAGAAATGCTTTATCTCGTTCTTTAAGTATTAATTTAATTGCATCAGTTCACCAAGGTGCATAGGGCTTACTTATACGAACAGTACGTAAAGGAGCATGGTGATTAAATAATGATAAAATCCTATCTGTTAAATATTGAATTTTTAAGTTAACATCTTGTATGTGTAAAATATGATCCCAGTTGAAATTTCGTAAATCATTTGAAAATCATAACGAAATCGAGTAAAACACTACTATGCTTTTCACCACTATATTTGCACAAAACGTGACTGCAGTTTCAACCCTTTAGGTCATTTTCAAACGATGATTCAACTAAGAATGAAATACAAAATATTTGATCCCTATTTAAATATGTTTCTAGAATTAAACATATTAGAGAATGGGCCTTTCCCGCGTAATTGAATCTGATATTTATTGTGTCATAAATCATTTACTAAAACCTAATAATTACAATATATACACTTCATATTGTATAATCTTTTCATTTTAAATAGATATTTTAGAAATAAAAATATTATAAATCAAATGCATTTAAATATACGTCATCGGCGACACTACCAATCAAAATTAAATAATTGCCGGCTTCATACGAACTCTACCGAAGCTGTTGACTTTTATGTCTTAGCGGTGGAGAGCATTTCTCGTCTTGAAGCCTGCTGATGAGATTATTTCAATGTTGCCCAATGTATATGAATGTTTAGGTTTAGAGGAAATGCTTTATTTATTTTGCTAAGTTATGTTTACTATATATCTTCGATTTTAAAAATAATCAAATTACATTCATTCATACCATCTACTTATATAAAAAATGATAATTAACAGAAGAAACGGGCTGTTAATATTTGCTTTTATATGTCGAATGTCAACAAATAAGTGACACTTGGCAACACTGAAATGTAACTGGAAATTAATAAATAGTACAGGTTATGTTATTGTATTATTTACATTGTGATCGTATTAGATTTTGTTTCATTGTTTCGTATTAATTATTTAAAAGTGTGTGGGTACTGTGTGGACATTAGAAAATGGAGAAAGGTTTTGAGAAGGCAGCAAGTGACAATCTTCCTATTGTTGATAGTGAAATGGTGAATGACTTTTATGTGTCAAATTTGAACTTTTTGTCAGCAGAAGTGAAAAATGTAAAAACGAAGCGGTCAGGGGCGGACTAAAGGGGGGGCTATAGGGGCTTAAGCCCAGGGCCCCGGATGATGAAGGGGCCCCCGAATGCTGAAAACTGACTTAAAAACCAAATACTGTATGATTATGACTATACTCTGTACTGGTGATCTCATTGACGGTATAAATAATAAATACAATTGTATATGTAATATTTTTTGCTCTTGTCTGCTTCCGCATCGCAATCCACAGTCTCTGAGCTAGCGATTCGCGACTCGCTATTATTAATATAGTCTAGTTCAGTAATTAGCTGATACTGCATTGTACTAGACTGAATTGATTTTACAACAAAATAAATAAAAAGTATAATAGAAAAACAATGAAAAACAATAAATAAATTGACACTTGCAAATATTAAATTTGTATTATTAAATAAATAATTATTATTTTGTTGTAAAGTCAAACTGGTACAATATAGTACTCTGTACAAAAAATAATGAATACATTTTTTTGATTTGAGAATTCGTTTTACAGGTAAAAATTAGTTTTAGTTCAAAAAATTCTTTCTCTGACGGCCACTATCTCAAAAACCTTTGAACCCACTACGATGTAATCTTGCACAAAGGGTTCCTAAAGATGCTGATTTAGAATACCTTACCAGTTCTTTTCTAAAAAAATCGCTAATACTTTTTATGAAAAATCGACTTTTCAAACCCTCTTAAAATTGCACGCTACTGACATGTATCACATATTACTAAGTTCAAAGAATCAACTTATCGATCTTTTCCTACCACCAAAGTTTTAAGTTAATCAAGCATCAATTAAGGGGCATCATATAGGTACAGGCCCCAAAGCATTAATAGCCCAGGGCCCCGCAGTTGGTTAGTCCGCCCTTGGAAGCGGTAAGTTAATGATTAGCAGCTTGAATTAAACCTAAAGAAAACAATCTAATAAAGACAGAATTTTGTTTCTTCAATATCATTCAAATATACCTAATTTATTAATACATGTGTTTTTAGTTCTGCAAAACAGTCATACGGAGATAATGCAGTGGGATATGTTCAACTCAAAAGAGAAGGAGCAATATGTTGTGTAAAAGGAAAAATTACTCCAGAGCATAAAATCCACAATAAAGCTTACAAAGTAGAAGTTTTAATAGATGAAAGTGATGAAAAGGTGTTATCTTGTGAATGCAATGATTGTGCTGCATCAGAAGGCAAGTAAAGAACAAGAACAAACAAATCATTTTATTCGTTAGATTTTTTCTAAAAATTATTTTTTAATACAATTAATTTTATAAATAAGCAAAATCTATTTATTTCCTATTTTTGTTTTTAAGGTTTTACATTGAAATAGTCATGATTCCGTTGTTTTTTTAAGGTGGTTGCAAACATGGAGTTGCGTTTCTTTTATGGTTGCACAGAAGAAGCGAAGAACCAGCCCCAACATCAACAGATTGTTATTGGAAGAAATCGCTCCTGTCAGAAATTAAAAACGCAAAAATGGACCTTCAGTCATTGGTAGATAAACAAATACCTGCATTAGGTCCGCGAAATGACAGCTATCCTCAAGAATTATCGTCAGAATTACCAAATAATATTGGAGGAATATTTGATTTATATAGGCCAATAAAATATAAAGATTTGTTGTTACATCAACTTTGGTTACAATATACAGAAGTTAAATTATTTACACTTGTATTATTACAAGATGGCACAATGCAATGCACTACAACCATTTCTTTTTAGTCAAAATGAGATTCACAATCACAAATAAAAATACGAAACACTTTAGAAATCAAAACAAACAGATTTGATGAGGTTATGTACATCGAATGTGTCACGCGTCACTAGAACTAAAATAAGTTGGAGGTTGACGCTTGATATCTGTCAATTCAATAAAGCTAGAAAGAGACAAACGCTTGGCACATATGACGACACCTTAAAAATCTGTTTATTTGTAGCCTCTATGCAGGGTACTAGAGCATTCTGATTGGTGTGTCTCCCGTTACGTCATTACTAAAGAAATATGCCGCCAATTTGAAATCTGTCTTAACTCATTAATTTTTTTCTGTAGAAAAGAAGCAAATTTCGAAAAAAAAAAAAAATACGTACGACTTATTTTTAAGAGAACTTCTTAAATATGCAATAAAAAAAAATGTGGGAAAGGCCCATTGTGAAAGTACACAGGTAGTTTATGATATCCTAACTATCTAAGGGTGGGGTTTCTCAGAAATATTAATTACATTTTGGTAGCAGTAAAGAGAGGGGAATACAGAATATCAAATTGATCATTTAACAAAATTAAATCATCCTTATTATTGTATTTGTATATTTTCAATGCTTCTAACAAATTAAGTTTCAAACCTTTGTTAGCATTGTGTAGGATGTCCATATTATTAATATCTGGGAAGATATGCCCACTCTGCTACCAAAATGTAATTAATATTTCTGAGAAACCCCACTCTTAGATAGTTAGGATATCATAAACTACCTGTGTACTTTCATAATTCTCTAATCTGTTTAATTCTGGAAACATATTTAAATAGGGACCAAATCTTTTGTAGTTCATTCTTAGTTGAATTATTGTTTGAAAAGGACTTAATGGGTTGAAACTGCAGTCACGTTTTGTGTAAATATAGTGGTAAAAAACGTAGTAGCGTTTTACTCGATTTCGTTATAATTATGGATTACCACAGAGTAACTGCTTCCTCAATCAATTTCATTTGAGAATCTGTTCTGATTAAATTGTTTGAGGTCCCGAAAAGTGTAGAATTTTAGACTGTTTATATCCTCTAGGATATTCAACGTACACCAAACTGCTCTGTGATATTGAGATATCGGCAAAAAAACGAGAAAAGGTACTTTTTTCGACCGCTTCCCCCGCTGTCAAAAGCATACACCGGAATCTTTGGGACTTTTGACAGATTGTTTGGGAAGCTCAGAGGTACGCGTATACCAATTTATAGCTCACTATACATTTTTCCGAAGGTGAGCGCATTTTTCGTCTACTATTTTACTTTTGCCCCAAGTAAAGAGCGGCAATTTTTAAAGGGTAAACTTTTTTGTACTCAGCCTTAGAAACTCGACGCAAAAAGTTTCATGAAAATTGATTCTCTATAGCTGGGTTCGTCATTCTTCGTTTTTAAAGTCTAATTGCACTGCACTAATAGCACTATTTACATTATAGTGAAGAACGAAATGATGGTGAGGTAAGATTTGGTTCAGTCACGGGAATTTACTCTCATCCGGAGCCAGGAAAAGAATCGCTTATCATACATGGACCACTGGTAGATGACTTGATTTTATTTGTAAGTATTATTATCACTTTTTAGTTCTTTTGTCGCCAAGTTTTTGAGGGTTGATATGTTTTTATTCTAAATGTCTCATTTGGAGGAGATTATTATTAACAGAATTCTTTCTAATTATTTGGGACCTCCTGCCACATGCATTTTTTTTCCATTTTTACCGGTGCTCGATGAATCTACAAAATATCACAATTCACCAGTATGTTACTGCTAAATAACCTCTACGCCTGCCACTTTTACGTCAGTTAGAGGTTGCTTTTATTAAACTAATAACACAAATAAATATAAAAACTTGAAATTAAATATTTCGCCGACGTTTCGGAAATCTAATCTGTTTCCTTTTTCAAGGCTTTTTCGAAAAATCATTTTTGCTGTGTGTGATAAATACGCAGCTCTAAGAATGTTTATTATATTCAATATCCAGAGATACTTACTATTTACATAGAACTGTTGATATAGTTAACAGTTTTTTTTTTAAATTTTTATACAATGTTAAGTTTATGAAGTTCTTCTTTTAACATTGGCAACCAGGTTGTACAGACATCTACGGAACGGACAATTCGACACGCATTTATCCTTGTATTGAAACATATTCCTTATAGGATTTTGCAAACAGCAGAGAAAAAACTATCTATAACTAAAAGAGAAACTTTGTGTAAAAATATTAATGAAATTGTGACGTGCTTTCTTCCGGTTGCCTAGCGCGTAGGCAAGTGGAAGCGTCACTTTGGCGCTGAACTGTATTTCGGTCAAATTCGGTAATCTCGAGCGCCACCTTTGCAATTTTTACGTGGGGCAAAGGTCCCACATTAGCCTCCTAAACGCAGCCTGTTGCAGTAGGGCTGGGATAGCTACAGTGGAGACACGGTATGTCCAGGGGTCTCGACGGCAGATTAGACTTTCACTCACATTCAACAGTAAAAGGCAGATGTCGGTAAATAACAAAGTTTATTAACATACAGTGAAATTTTTACAAAACAATAAAAAACGGTTAGGTACCAAAATACGGAGTTTCTGTGATAAATACAATAACAAAAACTTAAGATATGTCATTTTAATTTAATTTGAATTAGGTAGGGCGCCATTTTGTGACGTACGGGTAACCAGGCGGTGAGAAGCTAGTTAGCTACTCATTAATGCGGAAGCAAGCGGTGGTAAGCAAGCAAACGGTGAAAACGGTGAAAAACAACAGTAGCAAAGCGGTATATAAAAAAACAGTAAACGGAAAAAAATTACACAAGTAATTTAAAAAAAAACGGACAGCGTGCAAATACCAGGCAAAAGCAAGCGGTTATCAACAGCATTAATCATGCCTACATGGACGGTCAGAGTGTAAGTGTGAAGAACTTGGCAGAACTAAATAAGACTGATACCAAATAAATAAAACGGTTTTCGGATTCGGTGCGGTGTGTAACTTAAGTCACACTCGGATCGGAAAGTAAAATGGTTATCGGATTCGGAGCGGTGTGTAACCTTGGTTACACTCGGTTCGGAAAATAAAACGGTTATCGGATTTGGTATCAGCTTACGGCGGAGATTATTCTGCCTAGACGGACAGACAGCAATAATCAGAACGGTGGTATTTCGGTTCGGTTCGGAAATGTTGAAATTACATCAACACTTCATGCGGTGTTTGCCAAGCGCCTCAAACTCCAGAGCTGAGTGCCTTCATTAAATGCATTTCGGTTCGGCCACGTGGTATCTTGTCGAATTTTATGCGGAAAATGTCTATGTATCAGAATATAATGTTAGTTAATTTATTTACGGTAGCCTAGATTTTATTTTCAATTCCAGGACTATAATAAATTTCTATAAATTATTTCAAAGTAAGGAATTTTGTTCCATTTCGTATCAATACGAAATAATGGGAACAAAATGAACGGTAAACTAACAATAACACTACAATAAATTTCACAAAAATAATTTTTGCAAATACAGATTTTATTTTGCTACGACCTAGCTAAAATAAAATATACGGTAATTAAAACTTCTACCCATTTGGTAGAATAACATATTATTTTATAGCAGTACCATCACAAATGGTCTGGATCAAAATAATATAAACGGTAAACGGTACACAGTTTTCTCTCGAAATATCATCTATGTTCTTTTTCCCATTTGGAAATTCTTGCGAACATAGCTATTTGGATAAAATCGGAGAAGTTGACAGGTCCTAACTTGGACTCTCTTACTATTGTAATAATTTAAATTAATTTAATTTCGGCCAAGTCGGAAAATAAGAATTATATTCTGATACATTCAAACGGAATAGGTTTCAAATTATTGCTTTAAAACACACATTTCAGTGAATTATTCTTATCGGTGTTAATATAAAAAGGTCGACAAGAAACCAGCGGCGGAGATAAAACGGTGTACTTACATGTGCTGGATATACGGAATGATACCCGACTGGGCTGTTTGACGGATCGGTCAGAAGTGATTCTCAAATCTGCTCTAATGAAACTAATTTACGCAGCTCTCTTACCAACGCCCTCAATGTTGATTTTTGTAATTAATGTTAATATTGCGGATAGCCCTCTCACTGCCAGGTTTATTAAATTACCTAATTAAAGTAGAAATCTATTTCGCGGTTTAGCTAGCTAAATTAGGAGAAATCTATAATAATAATTTACAATATATATGATTCGAATGTAAGCGGAGCAAATAACGAAGTGTATTATTAATTTAAACTGCATTTTTGGCAACGGAAAATTTACCTCGTTACAAAATCTTTGCATTCTTTCGATAACCTGAATTCTGGTTATGCTAGCAAATTAAAACTCTAAAATGAATTCGTCTAATTCCTTATTTGACAATTCTCATTCTAACACTAGCATCCACACAGTCCCCTACGGTCATGCAGATTAAACCAGTATCTAATTCAGTTAAAAATAAGAACAAATGCCTAAAATGAGTTTATTTATCTACCTTGTCTTAAAAAAATGTTTCATTCTAATGGAATACATTTTCATGAAATCTATCATTCTGTTTCTTGGAAATGCTTAGCCTTTGAAACTGTTTCGCCCTTATTCTGGACCTCATCAGAAAGACATAAAGCCACTCATAAAGATGTTTCAATACAATTATAAGCAAACAAATAATAATTCATTTTTAAGCATTTATCCTCATTCGATAATATTGTCGCTATTTAATTTTTCTCTTTTTGCTATCCGCCTGTTTTGTCAAAATTTTTGCCGAGTCCCAGTTTATTCTATGTCCATTCTGCCAAGCATGTTCGCAGATCTTGGACCTCTGAATTTCATTTTTTCTGATATAATTTTTATGTTCGCTCAATGTTGCTAGTCTAATCGGTAAAGTAAAAAAAACACCAGAGGCTCACAAAAAATCTGAGAGTTTTCTTCCGTAACTGTTAGTGCGAGGATTAAACATCACACAACCACAAAACTCAGTTCTGGGGGTGCCGCGCAGCCCCCCAAAAAACCACCCCTTCGGTGAAAAAAGCCTTATTTTACTGATAACTCGTTAACCGTTGAAGATATAAAAAAATTGCTCATCATAAAAAAGAAACCTTGACTGACCAGTTGTCTAAAAAAAAGTCCTCTTGTAATTTTCTTGCATATGCAATGGTTTTCGAGAAAATCGATATTGACAAAAATTGCAAAATTTGTATTTTTAATGCTCGCGAATTTTAGTTTATATTAAATTTTTTGCGCGCGGCCTATACAAAAATAGAATTGCTCGAAGACCAAAGAAGCTAGGAAGAATAATTAAAATGGGCTTTAAAGTGGATATAAAATACTCTCTTGTGTTGCCATTTTTTATGGCTATTGATATTTATTATTAGTATATAAAATAATATAACATAATATGCGATTCAAATCTATTGCCCCTAAATTTAACCACGGTGGAGCAGAGAAAATATAAAAAATTATGTGTTTATTACGAGTCTATTCTAAATCAGTCACTAAAATGTGAATAATGTATTTTGGACACTTTTGAAGTTCTGCTAAGTTATATTGAAAAATGTATTACTTTTTAAGGAAATTTTAACCATACCAGTTTTAAATCCATTATATCTTGAAAAACATGCATACCATGTAAATAATATTTTAGACACCTGTTCAATATTCAGTGAATTTTCCGTATTAGTTTCTAAGTTTTAATATAGTGTTTAAGTTGATTGTCATAAAATATTATCTATTGCCCTAAAATAAATTCTAAAATTCAATTTTGTACAGTTGCCCGCGAAAAATACTCGGTCGCGCAGAACCCTACTTTTCGGCTACGAGAAAGTGGAGAAGTGGGTCTGTAAGACAGTTTTAAATATGACCGCTAACGAGCACGTGTACTATCTGTGTCTCGATATTCTCTATACATATTTTTTCTTATCGCTCAAAACGCTCATTTTCGCTCGTCTCGCTAGTAGTGTGTGAATTACATCACGTTCAGTTGTTCGACTTGGTGATCCAACTACAGTCCGCTGCCCCCCCCCGCCGAATCAACCTACCAGAGCTCAGAGGGAAGATAACCAGGCCCAGAACATCGGCCAATAAAGGTAGGAAGTGCGACCGAATTCGAACAATTTGTTAATTTTCTCAGTTCATATTTTTATTCAATCCAACACAACACCTATAAAACACGGCATTTTTTGTACGAGGAAATTTTTTTCATAATTTTTTACTTTCAAATTTTGTAGTTATTCTCAAAAACGTGACGTCATGTTTATTCGGTTATTTATCAATGTATTTAAAGGAAATTTGATAAAATACTTAATTATATAAAATGTAAGCATTTTCAGAAAAAATAATTGGTATATATCAAATATTAATTTAGTTATCAAGCGTAAAGGATAATATAATTGCAAGTTTGCAATAATATTGTTTATTACCCTTGATAACTAAATTAATATTTGATACATACCAATTATTTTTTCTGAAATTCTTACAATTTATGCAATTAACTATTTTAATAAAAAAAATTTAAAGACATTGATAAATAACCGAATAAACATGACGTCACGTTTTTGAGAATAACTGCAAAATTTTAAAATAAAAAATTATGAATAAATTTCCTCGTACAAAAAATACTGTGATTTGTCGGTGTCTAAAATACCAAGATTTAATGGATTTAAAACTGATATGGTCAAAATTTCGTTAAAAAGTAGGACTCTTTTCAATATAACTTAACAGAATATCAAAAGTGTTCAATGTACAAATGTAAATTTCAGTGATTGATTTAGAATAGACCCATAATGAACACGCAATTTTTTCAATTTGTTCTGCTCATCTGTTTCTGAGATATTTGCGGTTAAGTTGAGGGGACAATACATTCGAATCTTATATTAGTTATCTATTAATTTTTTGTGCATATAACTATTCTCAGGCCCATCAAAATAACTGACTTTAATATAAGTTATAAATGCATTATCTCTTAGTTCAAGGTAGTACTTCAATGCAGAAAAGGGTAGGAATAAAAATACTCCCATTTTCAAATTTACCAGAATGTTGAAATTGGCCAAAAAAGAAATCCAAAAGAGGCTGCATATTAAATTTTTTGGTGATATATTTTTTATGCAATTCTTTAACTATTACATGATAGAAACAAAAGTTGCATTGTATATAAAATCAAAAAAAACTTTTTGAGCTAAATTTTCAAGTTGTTTGGGCCATTTTTTATTTTTAGGAAACAATAAAAAATTAGCTAAAATTTGGCTAACTTCAACATTCTGGTAACTTTGTACATATGAATATTTTTCTCCCTAACCCTTTCTGCATTGAAGTTCTACCTTGAACTAAAAGATAACGCAATCGTACCTTATATATATTAAAGTTAGTTATTTTTTATGGGTCTGCAAATAGTCAAAAGCGCAAAAAATCAAGAGGTAACTATATTATATTGCCATTTTTATATACTAATAGATATTAATAGCCATCAAAAATGGAAACACAAGAGAGTATTTTATATCCCCTGTAAAACTCATTTTGATTCTTCTTCCTACCTTGTTTGGTTTTCAAGCAATTCAATTTTTTCTATAGGTCGCGCGCAAAAAATTTCAATTAAACGAAAATTCGTATGTATTAAAAATACAAATTTTTCAATTTTTTTCAATATCGATTTTCTCAAAAATCATGGCATATACAAGAAAATTACAAGAGGACTTCTTTTTAGGAAATTAGTCCAGGTTTCTTTTTTATAATGAGCATTTTTTTTATATCTTCAACGGTTAGCGAGTTATCAGTAAATTAATGGCTTCTTCACCGAAGGGGTGGTTTTTTTGGGGGGGTTGCGCGGCACCCCCGGAACAGATATTTGTGGTTTTTTTATGTATAATCCTTCCACTAACGGTTACTGAAGGAAAATCTCAGCTAACATTTTTTGCTATGGAAATCTTTATAATTATTGGACTATAAAATATTAGTGGCAAGCGACCCGGTATTAAGATTAAGCGGATTCGTATGTGAACTTGGTGGAGGCGGATTAATATGTAGTAAAACATTAAAAATATTATCATAAGTAAAAATAACTTTAATTTTATAATTTTTATATTAAAATTAATTAACGGCAAAATTTTATGGCTAACTACTGCTTGGCCTTGGCGCTCTTAAATAAGTGGGTGGGCACTGCCCACCCTGCGATCCCTGACGGGCCGCCGCTGGTTTTAGACAGTTAAATTACAAAACATTTCTACAGTTACAGTTTTCCACCCTGGGCGCAACTTCTGGCTGCAGAGCTATGTATTTTTCAGCTACTAAGGATGGTTCTTACATACGAATTTTCACTGCACCTTATCGTTTTTAATTTTAGTAACCAGCTATCCGTCTATAACATTTCATTTAGTGGAGCAGGATTCCGAGCGTACCACGCTTATTTAAGGAGAATTTTTTTTCGAAGTAGAAAGACATGGGACCTAGACCAGCTGATAAAGAAATAAATAATGTATTATATTCTCGGTTGACGACCTCTTCCTTTGGTCGAGACCAAACTTGTGAGCATTTTAATATCAGAGATCGCATTTTTTTATACCGCGCGCCTACAAGTAAAAACACGTATTGCTCGGAAATAATTCTAGCTTTGATTGATAGAGTTTATTCCATATAATAACTCTACATTATAAAAGTGTCGTAATCCGTCTCTTTACATTTTGAAAAAACCAAATATATTTTGCAATAATTGATTCAAATGCTCATGTACTGCTTTCACACAGTCATCACTTTTTATTTCACAATATTGATTTTAAATTTCTTTATACCAGTCTATTCCCTGATGTTTAATGAACATTTTCTGTCATATAACATATTGGGAGAGTCACGAATTGCGCTCGCCCCGATATTTCCTAAAATATTTGGAATAGAAAATTGAAATTTGGAGGCCTTATTACACGACTAAAATGCCATCTTTTCAATAAAAAATCAAGTTTGGTGCACATCCGGTTTGACCGGAAATAGAACACCTGGAACACCCTATATATTTTTACATTTTTGGAATCTAGAGGAAATTTTGAATGCAATACATCCATTTTGGTCACTTTTTGATAAACATTAAAAATTTTGTTAAAAAATCTATTTCTGAATCCAGAGTGCTGTGGTGCCCAAAATATATTTTAGTTTGTGTGCTACGTTACTATTAAAATTAAAAGAGAAATAGGATTGCATTACTTAATTCTCTAGAGGCGTTTAAAATTTTTAAATGTGATTTTTACCCACTAACTCGGTTTTTTTAAATGGGAATTTAATCGTTCACCAACATTTTTAAATACCTCATTTTCATACGAATCTAATGATACCAAAATTTTGAAAATCCGCTCAGAAATATTTGAGATTTCAGCCAAAATACAATGCAACCAAGCTTTTAGAAACATGCGGCTAATAGATAATAGATTAGTGGGCTTTGGAAACTAAAATGGCACATTTCTGTGTAAATCTGGTAACCTGATAACATTGGAAAAATCATAGTAGCCATTGAATATAATAAAACAATATCTGCTGTCAGACAGATACAAAATAAAGCGTTGCTGAAATCTCTTTGAGTAAAAATTAAAGAAGATGAATAATTTTAGTAGAAATGACAAGGTCGATATGTTACTGATATATGGAGAGCGTCTCAAAAATTCAACTGCAGCTGCAGAACTGTATCAGCAACGATATCCCAACAGACGTCATCCAAGCAGACACTTATTTGCCAGAGTGGAACAAGAATTAAGAAACGAACCCAATGAACAAGATGACCATCAAACATTTATTGTAACTGAGGACAAATAAATTGATATATTAGGATTTGTGATGGTACACCCAACAACATCAACAAGGGAATTGTCAATGGAATGCGACATTAGTCAGTCGTCGGTTTGTAGAATTTTAAAGAAACATAAGTTTCGGTCTTATAAATACCAAATACACCAACATCTTTATGGGGATGATAACGACAGGAGGCTAGTATATTGCAACTGGTTCTTAAATGCAGTACAAAAAATCCCAGGTTTTCCTTTTCATATTTTATGTTCAGATGAAATTAGATTTACGAACCAAGGTATGTTTAACAGAAATAATACTAGGTACTGGGCTCAAGAAAATCCGAGGTTGGTAGGCCGGGGGAATATTCAGGATAGATTTAGGTTTAACTGTTGGCTTGGAGTACTTGGAGATCGAATAATTGGACCCATATTTTTTTATGGAACACTTACTGGAGAACGATATTTATTCTTTTTACAAAACCAGACAGCAGAATTTCTTGACTTACTTCCTCTTGCCTATTTACAAAATCTGCTTTTTCAACAAGATGGTGCTCCCCCACATAATTCCAGAAGAGTGATGGAATATTTAAACAACTTGCATAGTGAACGCCTTATCGCAAATCAAGGCCATATCAGGTGGCCTCCTAGGTCACCTGACTTAACACCCCTCGACTATCATGTATGGGACACTCTCAAAAATAAAGTTTATAAAACTTCTTCAAATACCCGTGAAGAGCTGCAAAATAAAGTTGTACGGGCTCTTAATGAAATAACGCCTGCTGAATTGCGTAGAGCCATTCAAGCAACTGTTCGCAGAGCCGAAATGTGTATAGAAAAAAATGGTGGACATTTTGAACAATATCTATAAATATCTATTTATGGTTTAATTATATTAATTATTTTAAAGATACCTACTGTTACCTAGTTTGAGTTTAATTGTTCAAACGGAATTGATTTTTATTTATTTATAGGCCCGATATTTATGTTTATTTAAATAAAACTCTGAAAACCGAACTGATATCGCATTCTATTGCAAATGTCCTTGTGGATGTAATTGTGTTTACCTCCACATACCTATGCTAAGCTTAATTGTAACGTTCTTTGCGCTCACAATTATTAAATGTTTGATAGCTCAAGATTGCCTATAACTACACGAGTCTGTCTGACAGCTGATATTGTTTTATTACATTCAATGGCTACTATGATTTTTCCAATGTTATTAGGTTACCAGATTTACACAGAAATGTGCCATTTTAGTTTCCAAAGCCCACTAATCTTATCTATTAGCCGCATGTTTCTAAAAGCTTGGTTGCATTGTATTTTGGCTGAAATCTCAAATATTTCTGAGCGGATTTTCAAAATTTTGGTATCATTAGATTCGTATGAAAATGAGGTATTTAAAAATGTTGGTGAACGATCAAATTCCCATTTAAAAAAACCGTGTTAGTGGGTAAAAATCATATTTAAAAATTTTAAACGCCTCTAGAGAATTAAGTAATGCAATCATATTGCTCTTTTTATTTTTATAGTAACGTAGCGCACAAACTAAAATATATTTTGGGCACCACAGCACTCTGGATTCAGAAATAGATTTTTTAATAAAATTTTTAATGTTTATCAAAAAGTGACCAAAATGGATGTATTGCATTCAAAATTTCCTCTAGATTCCAAAAATGTAAAAATATATAGGGTGTTCTATTTAAAAATCTAAAGTTGTGGGCATTTTCGGTCAAACCGGATGTGCACCAAACATGATTTTTTATTGAAAAGATGGCATTTTAGTCGTGTAGTAAAGCCTCCAAATTTCAATTTTCTATTCCAAATATTTTAGGAAATATCGGGGCGAGCGCAATTCGTGACTCACCCGGTATAGCTATTTGAACACGCGCGTGTCACATTAGTCAAGTAGGGCATTAGTCGCGTCATTTTGGCATTTTACTTCTATATTAAAAGTACAGGGACAATAGACTTGATTTTTGTTGCAAAGAGTTCTGAAAAATATTTAGAAAAAACGGTACCTTTTATTTTTTGGCGAAAATGTTTGGTTACATTTTTTTTACAATAATTGGCCAATTTAAATGGCTAATTTAATTAAATTAATAAAAAAATTTGTTATCATACACAATATGCCGTAGAATTAGACGAAAACGGTTACCCGTGGGTTTTTGGGATCGCTGATCACCATTCTGAAGTCCAATTTGGTAAGTTCAAAAATGCGGACTGGAAGTAGAGTCAATTTCTCAGGAAAAACTCGTATTTGTCTCGATATTTTGTCAAAAATGAGCATTCGGAGGTTTTTGAAGTCGCTGGTTACGAGTCCTAGGTCCAATTTCCGAAATTCAAAGTGGCCGACTGGAAGAACAGCCAATTTCTCCGGAGAAACTTGTATTCTTTTCTTTTTTGGGCTGAAAGTGGCAACCCGGGGGGTTTGATCGCTGATAACGAATCCGATGTCCAATTAGAGAAGATCCAAAATGGCGGACCGGAAGTAGAGCCACTTTCTCAGGAAAGCCCCTTATTTTTTCTTCTCATTCACCTAAATATAGCAGTTTCCAAAGTAATATGTGTTTTTACTTTTAGACGCGCGGTATAAAAAAAAATGTGATCTTTGAAATTAAATACTCACAAATTTGGTCTCGACTAAAGGAAAAGGTCGTCAATCGGGAATATAATACATTATTTATAGCTCTATCAGATGGTGTTGGTCCTATATCTTTCTACTTCGAGAAAATTTCTTGGACGATTTCAACCCAAATCCCGCTCTTCTAATTGGACTACATGTGACAACGAGGCTAAAAATCCTGCTCCCGCACCATGAATTTTATTCGAGTAAAACATTAATAAAGTAGGTATCTACAGTTGGTCATGCCTGATTACAACAGCTGCTCGTTAATTATTATATAATTATTCCGAAAATACATATTGAATATGCAGAATATGCTTCATCCTTCACCTTCATGTACTCACACATACTGAACAACGAAATACGATCCCTCATCATCAGGATGAAAGCTCTCGTTAAAATAATTAGATCAAATAATCACATTGTTAACTATGCGCGTACCCAACGACCTACCACTAAATCGCCCCTAAATCCGTGTGTTTATGCCCGATAATTACGACACCCCAAAGCTTATGTGGCATGGTACACCGCCTCCTGATACGCGTGTGTTAAGTAAGCTCATTCCTGTCGGCTTTGCATGGGATATGTTGCCTTAGCCTGTGAAGTGTTCATACATAATTTATTTTTAAAGCTCCTTAGCGCTCGGGCTGTCTCCTCCTGCAACGGCTGATCTAAGTAATTCCTTCTTAGCCGGTTAATTACACTAATGAAATGTCTTGTGATACGTGAAATAATTATTACGGGAGTTTGTAAGCTGTTTTGTAGCATTTTTGTTTTAAGAATACAGTTCGAGAATATGAATAGATGATAGTTAGGTTAGTGATTATGTCGATAAAAACGGGGGTAAATGAAATTAATTCGTTAAAGGTATTTTATTGTTTCATATGTTCATTTCTACCCGAAAGGATGATAATTTTACAAAGTGCTATTATAGCCGGGCAGATCTGGGTTTTGAAAAGTGACTGCTCCGAATGAAAAACTTTTTGCCAAGTTGTAAAGTTAGGTCCCCTCCATCATTCCGATAAGTTATTACGGGGCAGAGTCGGCGGGGGTGAGGGAACCGGCCCATTAAAAGTATGGGAAGCAGTTTTTCCGACGTATCTCCGCAGGTGTTGGTGCCAAAACACGTAAGCTCGTTCTAACCCGAACCCGATCGCATAATTAGTTCGCGAAATATCGCGATTGAAGTAGCGAAAAAATGAAAAATAAATTAATTATTTCTCGAGAAGGAGTGGAGCTGGGGATTCAATTTTTTTCTGAATAGAAGGATATTGATGATCACTTGATGAGATGAGTGCGGGTGGTGGGACAATTAGAAGGGGAGATATGCAGTGGCGGCCCGAGAAATTTTGGTAAGCTATAACTTACTAGTGGAGCATGGGACCCATGCCAAACTTTAATGGATCACTACCACGGCCAAACGGAGACGTTTTGTGGAAAAAATATTTGGTTGGAATTTGCGAATTTTTTTAAAAAAAAATGCAGTGCCTCCCCATGGAATCTGGAAAAGTACTTGTAAAATATCTATAGTGTATTTTTTTCTCGAACAAGGAACAAAATATAAGGACACGTTTCTAATTTTATCAAAAAGTCTTAATTTTTTAAAAAGTTACATCATTTTGAAATTTTATAAATTAAATATCAGTGTAAAATAAAATTTCAAACTGATGAAACTTTATAAAAAATGAAGACTTTTTGATAAAATTAAAAACCTATCCTTATATTTTCTTTCTTGTTCGAGAAAAAAATACACTATAGATATTTGACAAGTACTTTTCCAGATTCCAGGGGAGGCACTGCACTTTTTGAAAAAAAAATCGCAAATTCCAATCAAATATTTTTTCCACAAAACGTTTCCGTTTGGCCGTGGTAGTGATTCGTTACAGTTTGGCATGGGTCCCATGCTACATTAGTAAGTTATAGCTTACCAAAATTTCACGGGCCGCCACTGGAGATATGCGGGGGGGGGCTACAGCAATCTGGCCGGGACCAATTTCCGTATTTTACTTCCACATCCACGTAGTGGATTGGAAGTATAGTAATCGTAAAAAAAAAAAATCAATTTTTTTTTTCTTGAAATGGGTTTAGAATATTGTCTAAATGTTATTTGTGGCATTATCTTAATTTGTTTCCTTCTTCAATTCTTTGGGACTTCCTGCCACATGTATGATTTCTTTCTAAGCGGTGCTAGGGAAATCTACAAAATATATCACAATTAACCAGTATGTTACTGGTAAAAAACCTCTACGCCTGTGACGTTTACGTCAAAGGATCAGTTAAAGGTTGGTTTTTATAAATAACGTCGGCGAAATATTTAATTTCAAGTTTTTATACTTATTTGTGTTGTTTATTTATAAAAACCAACCTTTGACATAAACGTCACAGGCGTAGAGGTTTTTTACCAGTAACATACTGGTTAATTGTGATATATTTTGTAGATTCCCCTAGCACCGCTTAGAAAGAAAACATATATGTGGCAGGAAGTCCCAAAGAATTGAAGAAGGAAAAAAATGGGTTTAGAATGTCATGAAACATCGAGATTTTAAATTTGAGCGTAAAAAAATTTTTCCGTCTCTGTCGGTCTGTCTGTCTGTAACTTTTTTTTTGTCCGCACGCTTGCTCCTGAACGGTTTAAGATATTGAATTTTATATGCGCATATATTATAAGGAGATCTGGAACTGGATTTACTTTTGAAGATATCCGGTTAAGGGTTGGAGGGTAAATAGGGGTAAATACGGGGAAATATGTAAAGCAAGCTGGTAAGAATACAGGAACTTGAAATTATATGTATGTATGTACTACAAGCCAAGGCCACAGATTTTTTTAAAGTATTTTTCAACCCCCCACCACCCCTAGTCCATTACTAAAGGGGTTGATAAAATAAAATTTAGATACTCATTTGAAATTCAGTTTTCAGTTTTCAGTTTTCGGTATTCGGTTTTCGGTTTTCGGTTTTCCGTTTTCGGTTTTCGCTTTTCGGTTTTCAGTTTTCAGTTTTCGGTTTTCAGTTTTCGGTTTTCGGTTTTCGGTTTTCAATTTTCGGTTTTCAATTTTCGGTTTTCGGTTTTCAGTTTTCGGTTTTTAGTTTTTCCGTTTTTTGTTTTCGGTTTTTAGTTTTCGGTTTTTAGTTTTCGGTATTTAGTATTCGGTTTTTAGTATTCGGTTTTTAGTTTTATGTTTTTAGTTTTCGGTTTTTAGTTTTCGATTTTTAGTTTTCGGTTTTTCGTTTTCGGTTTTTAGTTTTTGGTTTTTAGTTTTCGGTTTTCCGTTTTCGGTTTTCCGTTTTCGGTTTTCCGTTTCCGGTTTTCTGTTTTCCGTTTTCAGTTTTCGGTTTTCAGTTTTCGGTTTTCTATTTTCGGTTTTCGGTTTTCTGTTTTGGTTTTCGGTTTTCAGTTTTCGGTTTTTAGTTTTCGGCTTTTAGTTTTTCGGTTTTTAGTTTTTCCGTTTTTAGTTTTCGGTTTTTAGTTTTCGGTTTTTAGTTTTCAGTTTTTAGTTTTCGGTATTTAGTATTCGGTTTTTAGTTTTCGGTTTTTTAGTTTTCAGTTTTTAGTTTTCGGTTTTTAGTTTCCGATTTTTAGTTTCCGATTTTTAGTTTTGGGTTTTTAGTTTTCGGTTTTTAGTTTTCGGGTTTTAGTTTTCGGTATTTAGTATTCGGTTTTTAGTTTTCGGTTTTTTAGTTTTCGGTTTTTAGTTTTCGGTTTTTAGTTTCCGATTTTTAGTTTTGGGTTTTTAGTTTTCGGTTTTTAGTTTTCGGTTTTTAGTTTTCGGTTTTCCGTTTTCGGTTTTCCGCTTTCCGTTTTCGGTTTTTTGTTTTCGGTTTTCGGGTTTCGGGTTTCGGTTTTCGGTTTTCGGTTTTCGGTTTTCGGTTTTCGGTTTTCGGTTTTGGTTTTCGGTTTTTGGTTTTTAGTTTTTGCTTTTTAGTTTTTGGGTTTTACTTTTCAGTTTTCAGTTTTTAGTTTTTACTTTTTAGTTTTTAGTTTTTACTTTTTTAATTGGAGGTTTTACTTTTTATTATTCAATTTTCTTTTTACTTTTTATTTATTTTTCAAATTCAGTTTTTATTTTTTATTTTAAAAGCACTTCTGGTCTATTGCCGATGTGTAATTAGGATAAATTACTAACTTTATTTTTAACGTATATGGTAGAAACCAACGCCTCTAACTTTTCTATGACACCTGCCCCAAGTATTGTTAAAAATTTTTGACAAATAATTTCCACATACTAGAGTCAAGACGTTTTTTAGTTAAAAAAATAATTCTGCGTTGTATACTAACATCAAAAAATCAGTTTGTACTTCGACATTAATGAAATTCTTGTTTTGGTGTTGCTTATTTATCCATAGGGGTGCGTCCGGGGGGGCGTGAAGTTTTACGCAGCTGTATCAACATATGACATTTTGCGCTCTTGTTATTGATGCGACGGAAAGTGATTTCTTTCAACATGTCAAGTTGAAAATTGTCCGTTCATATTTTTCATATATGTTTTTAGATATAAAACATCATTTTGATTAGAGAACGGACATTACAGAGTCGCTCTGAACTTTTTTTTGTCCGAACTTTTTTTATCCTTGTTCAAAGAAATGAGCATTGGCGCGGGATTTTCCCATTAGGCGATAAATCGAAAATTTTGGTTACGGGCTGCCGTACTATTAGTGGCATCAGAAGTTGGAAGCAAAATATTTTTCAACCCCACACTACCCCTACTCCATTATTGAAGTTGTTGGTAAAATAAAATTGGGATATTCACTTGAAATCTGGTACACGTATGTTTTATAACGACATCTGGAACTAGATTATATTTTGAGATGATTCCGTTGAAGGAATGGGGTTAAATAGGGGTAAATAAGTAAAGCGAGTTAGTAAGAGTACAGAAACTTTAAATTTGGTGTATGTACCAGAAGCCAAGGCCTCAAAATTGTTTATAATATTTTCCATCCCCCCACCGCTCCCCACTTCATTATTAAAGGGGTTGATGAAATAAAATTGAGGTATTCACTTGAAATTTGGTATGCGTATATATTATAATGACATCAGGAACTAGATTATATTTTGGTATTATTCCATTGAAGGGTTGGTGGGTAGAGGGGAAAATAAGTGAAGCAAGCTGGTAAGAGTACAGAAACTTGAAATTTGGTCTATATACTAGAAGCCAAGGCCTCAATTTTTTTTACATATTTTCCATCCCCCTACCACCTACACCCCCTTATTAAAAGAGTTGATAAAATTATATTGAGATTTTCACTTGAAATTTGGTACACGTATGTATTATAACGACGTCTGGAACTAGATTATGTTTTGACATGATTCCGTTGAGAGAGTGGGGGGGGGTGGGGGTAAGTAGACGTAAATAGGGAAAATAAAGCAAGCTGTAAGAGTACAGAAACTTGGAATTTGGTGTATATACTAGAAACCAAGATCTCAGATTTCTTTCCAATATTTCTATGACCAATAATTTCCAGATGACAAAGTGCAAATATAGTAAAGATGTTTCCTTTAAAGTGAATTGGATGAAGAATCTGGATGTGGAAGTAGTGATTCCTTAGGCAGCGATCTTTTATCATCGTTTTTAATATTAGAGATCATCTAGATATCAAAACTTTGAACAAATAATTTTACTTTAAGAAATTGTTAATTAGATAATGTGAATTAATAAATAATACATACGAACAAATAATAAACAAGTATAACATATGTAATTTTCAAAAAAAGTATCTTTAAGACACGTATAAACTAGTACAGCAATAAATTTCTTTGTCAAATATCATACGAATGTCAAAATTTTAAACAAATACCTCTATCATTATCATAAAATCCTATAAAACTTTGTAGGACTGCATCTCAGAAAATCTTTATCAAAAATTCTTCTATCGGTCACCATATTGACGGGAATTACGTCAACTTTCTTTTTTGTGAACCTATGCCTATGCCTAATGCCTGGTGATGGTTTACCCAAAAAACCATCTTCCGAAAATCTGAGTGGTAGTAAGAATGGAGAAAGTTTTTCTGTTGGTGATCCTGCAGAGATTCTTCCTCGTTTCTTAATAATTAAATGTATAGAGGGTGATTTCTCAAATGTGAGTCCGTTTCTTATTGATAAGATTCTAGTAGGTTATGTAGGTCAAGTAAATTCTGTTAGGAAAATTAATGATGGTTTATTAGTTGAAACTAAATCAAACAGTCAATCAAGAAAATTGCTTGATATGAAGAAATTTCATGACTTTGATGTAATAACTACACCACATAACTCCTTAAACTACTCTAAAGGAGTTATTACATGTCGAGATTTATTGAATTGTAGCGTTACAGAAATATTAGAAAATCTCAATGAACAAGGAGTTAGTGACGTAAAAAGAATAACGATAATGCGTGATGGAAAAAGAGTCGAGTCTGCATCGTTAATTTTAACCTTCAAATATGACAAATTGCCGAAAAAGATAAAAGCTGGTTTTCATTCAATTACTGTACGACCTTACATCCCATCACCTTTAAGGTGTTTTAAATGTCTGAGATTTGGCCACACCTCGATTAAATGTACCCAAAACGAGACATGTGCATGCGGCAAAGAGCTGCATCCAACTGAATCTTGTTTAGAACCAATGAAATGCATAAATTGTGAAGGGTCTCATTCTAGCAGATCCAGAGATTGTCCGAGATTTAAAGAAGAGATGGCAGTACAAAAAATTAAAACAGAGGAAAAAATTACGTTTGCCGAAGCACGACGGAAGGTTAGAGGTTCGGTTCCTTTAAATACCCCATCATATGCAAAAGTAGCATCTGCAACACCACAGACACCGGCCAGCATTAGGGACATTGTAAAAGAACTTATCCCAGAAATTGTGCAGATATGCACATCTATTTTAAAAGACGCATTACAAAATCGTGAGCAAAACACAGAAACAAAGCGGACAAATGAAAAACGGCCACTATCCTCTGATTCTCCAACATCTGGAGAGAAGAGGAAATGCTCTGAAACTAATATGGATCAGGAAATGTCTGAAACTGATGAAAGTTTTACCCAAGATTCTGATTTTGCAACACCGCGCTCGCGCTCTAGAAAGAAGAAACCCGGATGGCCAAAAGGCCGTCATAGAAAAGGAACTATGTAATTTTGTGAAAAGTCTCTATTGATTACTATACAATGTAGAATACTCATTACAACACAGAGCTTCTCAATATACTTCAATGGAATTGCAATGGTTTAAAGACACACTATTATGAATTAAAGAGACTAATCTTAGATAGAAAACCATTTTGTATTTGTCTGCAGGAAACCCATCTCAAACTCACAGAAAATTTCAATTTAAGAGGATACGACTGCCACAGAAAGAATGTACATGCAGAACTAAGGGCACAAGGAGGGGTTGCTATATACGTTAAAAGCAATCTTCAGGCTCGTAATATCACTATACGATCGGAACTACAAGTAGTTGCTGTACAAATCCTATATCCGTTCAAAGCAGCCATATGTGACATATACCTACCCAATGCTGAATGGGAACTGGACGAATTGAGGGATATAATGTCCCAACTTCCTCAGCCCGCAATAATTGTGGGAGATTTTAACTCCCATAATCCTATATGGGGTTCAACCAGATTGGATAGAAGAGGAAGACAAATAGAAGAATTATTGGACGAATTTGATATGGTGTTATTAAATACAGGAGAAGGAACTTATCTTAACTCCAGAGCTAATAGCTTCAGTCCAATTGACTTATCATTCTGTACACCTCAATTAGCTACAAGACTAACCTGGTCAGTAATAAATGACCAGTTGTATACCGACCATTTCCCAATCGCTATAAATTGTACCTCACAGTCAAAAAGTAACAGTTTTCCAAAAAAGTGGAAATTAGATCAAGCAGACTGGTCTTTATTTAGGTTAAGTCTTATGAATGTTGAGCTTGTGGATGAGATCGAACTATCTGTCGATATCATTACACAAGATATTCTCCAAGCAGCAGACAAAGCAATTCCACAAACGTCTGGAAAACCTTTGAAGAAATCGGTACCTTGGTGGAACACAGATGTTAGCGATGCAGTAACTGCAAAGAAACGTGCTCTAACTATATTTAAAAGGCATCCCACTACGGAGAATATGATAAACTTCAAAAGAGCTCGCGCGCAAGCAAGGCGAATAATTCGTTCCAATAAAAAATCTTCCTGGGAAAACTATGTGTCTACTATAACACCTGATACACCTACAAATGAAGTTTGGAACAAAGTAAGGCATATTTCAGGGAAAGGAAACACGTCGAGATCTCCCATTCTCCTTCACGAAGGCCAGTTAGTATCAGAGGCAAACAGCGTAGTCGAAATATTTGGAAAGCAATACGAACAGGCTAGTAGCTCAGGACAATACACTGAAGAATTTCTTAATATTAAATCAACTTCAGAACTCGAGTTGGATTTCAGTATAGAAGAGGTCAAGTCTTATAATGATGATTTTAATATGATAGAATTGGAGGAAGCTCTAACAGATACAGAAAATTCTGCACCAGGACCCGATGGAATTCCGTATGAAATTTTGAAGCAGCTCCCTGATACATATAAACAAAAAGTGTTAAAATTATTTAATCTGATATGGAGGCAAGGCACTTACCCAAATCGGTGGCGTGAGGCTCTTGTTATACCAATACCGAAACAAGGGAAAGATTTAAAATTGCCGTCCAGCTATCGCCCTATATCTTTGACATGCTGCTTGAGCAAAATATTAGAAAAAATGATTAACAATCGTCTTATATGGATTTTAGAAAGCCAAAACCTGCTGTCGAATTTTCAGATGGGATTCCGCAAAAACAGATCAACAACAGATCAGTTAGTGCTTTTAGAGAATGCAATTAAAAATGCATTTTCAATTCGTAATCATTTAACCGCTGTATTTTTTGATATTGAAAAAGCATATGAT
This sequence comes from Stenurella melanura, assembly GCA_963583905.1. Lineage (NCBI taxonomy): Eukaryota > Metazoa > Arthropoda > Insecta > Coleoptera > Cerambycidae > Stenurella > Stenurella melanura. The sequence continues at coordinate 14,932,177 of OY757317.1, forward strand.
ACGACGTGGCGCTATGGAATTCTTAGAACAATCTATTACTGGGGATTAAGAGGACGACTTCCACTATTTATTAAGAGTTTTCTGAGGGAACGTCGCTTCCGAGTTCGTATAGGTAATACAATTTCCAGTACATATGAACTAGAAAATGGAGTGCCACAGGGATCCACTCTTAGCGTTACTCTATTCATCATTGCGGTAAACGAACTAGCAATGACTATAACTCGTCCAGTTTATGGCGGCCTATTTGTCGACGATTTAGTTATTTATATATCTGGAAAGTGTACAGAAAATATACATGAAACGCTTCAAACAAATATTAATACCATAACTCATCGAGCAGACAATTTAGGTTTTAAACTGTCTCCATCAAAAACTCTTTGTGTCCACTTTTGTCGGCTTAGAAGTCCTCATGATGACCCCGATTTGAATATAAATGGTAATCCAATTGCGGTTCACCAAACAGTCAAATTTCTTGGGCTGACCTTTGATTCGAAGTTGACATGGGTACCTCACATTACTAATCTTGAGGTGAAAACAAAAAAGAGCCTAAATATTATTCATTGTATGTCAAATATTAATTGGGGTTCAGACAGAGAAACGCTTCTCAAATTATACATGTCACTAGTACTGTCAAAAATGGACTATGGTTGCTTCATATATGGTGCCGCAAGAAAGTCTCGTCTACGAAAACTAGAATCTATTCACTGTGCAGGGCTAAGAATGGCAATTGGTGCGTTTCGTACCAGCCCGCTACATTCGGTGTGTTGTGACGCAGGAATACCACCTTTAAAACTGAGAAGGGAGCAGCTACTATTAAACTACGTTGGAAAAATAAAAGCTTTACCACAACATCCTGTTCATTCTTGTCTCTTTCGAAATGAATTAGAGGTATACGAGTCTCGAACAACTATAACTCGACCAGTAGGAATTAGATTCAAAGAAATTGCAGACAGATTGGAACTAGTACTACCTGATGTATATCCTTTAAGCGTATGCGAGAAACAACCGTGGACATTAAGACCACCTGATATTAGATATGATTTAACGTGTTATCCGAAAGACGAGGTAAATAGAACTTTAATCAAAAATGAATTTAATGAAATCGTAAGTGCTTATCAAGGTGCATTACAAATTTATACAGACGGCTCCAAGACAAACGTAGGGGTAGGTTGCGCTTTTGTTACAATGGGTCAAGCGCATACGTGGACACTTCCACCTGTGAGTAGTATTTATACTGCAGAACTGTATGGTATTTGGCAAGCACTAAGATTTGCTGAACATTCAGATCATCGTACAATACTTATTATAAGTGATTCTCTTAGCTCACTTCAAGCCATATGCAACAACTTTTCAAAAGATCCTTTGATACAAATGATTCTTTCATTGTTATTTTGGCTTGCGCAAATTAATAAAAGAATTAGTTTCATCTGGGCACCTAGTCACGTTGGAATAAATGGGAACGAATTAGCGGACAGAGCTGCCCGTCAAGCAGCAGACAGAGATGATATAGATAATATACCCATTCGACCTTTTGACCTGAGACCAACATTTGAAGATGCAATACAAAACACTTGGCAAATGGAGTGGCAGAATACGGAATCAAAATTAAAGGCTGTCAAACCACACGTTAAAAAATGGAACTCTTGCAGACTCACCAGAAGAGAAAATGTGACCCTTACTAGATTAAGAATCGGCCATACTCACCTCACTTCATTCTACTTACTCAGGGGGGATCAGCGTCCACTGTGTGACACCTGCAATGCTGCTCTTACTGTGGAACATATCGTGTTAGATTGTAGGCAATACACTCATTATAGACAGCTTTTAAACCTTCCAAATAATTTAAAAGACTGTTTAGGTAATACTAAAGATCAGACTATGAGAATCTTGTCATTTATAAAGCAATGCGGGCTGTTAAATAAGCTATGAGAGAGAACAAATAATAGCTCCACTGATATCCGTGTATACCTAATACCTGTACACATAAAAATGCCAAAACGAAATGGAAGAAAACTGCGCCTACCTGGGTAAATGCATATATGTACACCAATGATTTTGTATAGGGCTAATGACCATTGCAGTCGATGCCCTTTTCTTTTCAAATAAAAAAAAATCCAATCATAAAGAAGTTATACACAAAAATTTAAAAGAAAACAGAAAATTGAAATTTTTCGTCTTTTTTAAATAGTTTTTTTGATTTATTTTGTTACAAAAATATATTTTTGCTTTATTCAATAGGTTCTCTACAAAAGAATCGTATTACGTGTATGTATTAAAAAATTTATAGTTTTTGAGTTATAGTTAAAAAACTAAAAAGTGAACTTTACAACGTTCTCAAAAATCCAAGCCTAAATTTAATAGCAATTTGTGGAATTATCATCTTTGGAGTACAACTGGACATATGAAACAATAAAGTGCCTTTAATGAATTATTTCCTTTTACCTCTGCTTTTTTCGACACAGTCAATAACTTACAGAAAAGTCAACTTAATTTGTCATTGAAATTTAGGTGGTGTTCTATCGACCCGACAACGTTGGTTATCACATCAGGTATGCAGAAGCTGCCTCCGATTTGGGTTACACGCCACATTATCAATGGGAACTGTTAGAATGGAACGATTGCTCCGTAAAGTGCGGGGGTGGATGGAAGATTGGCATATATGACTGTGTGGAGGATAAAGCGGGAAAAGTTAGCAGCAACTTCTGTGTTGGAATAGAAAAACCCGAGACTTCTGTACTTAAGTGCAACGAGGATCCATGTAAAACAAAGTACGTATGTTCTATTTTTATTTAGTTTTCATTTATATGGTACACCATTCAATAGGTAAAACCCAACTACAAAATAGGATATTCAAACTAGTTTGAACCATTGACTGTGAATAATAACATGCAACTAAGGTCCCCAGGGATCTCGAAAAGCCTGGAAGCGGCCAGTTCTCTCGAAACTCGATATTAAAAATTTGATGATCTGAATACAGTCAAATTCAGTTAGTGCAGTAGCTTAGTGATGGCACTTCGGACTAATTCTATTTTTGGATGGTTTGATTCGAATGGGTAAAATATGAGTAGGTTTATTCGGGGTCCTCACTCCATATTCCCACATTAGGCTAGGAAATGAAGCATTTTGGCTCGCAATTTTTTCGTCCAGCATGGATTTACTTGAAATGTTCACAGAAGGTAGGGAGTAGCCCAAGGATCATTTTCTATATCATGCCGCTGTACGCTAAAACCTTGGGGGTGGTTGCCACCCCATCTCGGGGGTGGAAATTTTTCATTGCATTTTAACCATGGAAATCGATGGAAAAAGTAATTCTAAGAAAAAAATGTTCTTTACGTTTTCTTCGTAAAACTACTATTTTTCGAGTTATTCCCGGTTGAATGTAACAGTTTTTCGACGAAAAAATCGACTTTTTTAGAGGGTTTTTTGAGAATAACTCGAAAAATATGCATTTAATCAAAAAAACTGTAGATATCAAAATTGTAGCTTTTAGAAAAACAAACAAAATCCTTTTTTTATAATTTTTCTACAACCAATACAAACCGAGATACGGCATGTTAAAGGTTAGCTTTTTTCGCCAAATGCATAATTTGAAATATTCAAAGCCAAATAACGGGAAAACTTTGCATTTTTCGAGGAAAACTTGCAGAATCTTTTTTCAAGTACACAATTAGACCTTTCAAACAAAAAAAAAAGTTTCTAGCATAAAAATTGAGCAACTTATGATCAAAATAAGGTCGGTACCTACTTTTTTCTACGAAAAAATCAGTGAAAACAACCCCCTAACTACCCTCCTAATTAAAATTGATCTTCACCCTTCTGTAATTCTTTTTATATATGTATTATCAATACACCCAAGAAGTTTGACCTATTTAAAATGCCTGATTTTAGAAAAATTGGAGTTTAAAGATAAATTGATTTTTTGCAATTTCGTATTTTTCACCCTTTTCTTCAAAATATCTCCGAAAATACTGGAGATACGAAAAAAATGATAGAGTACTAAATTGTAGCTTTTTTAATAACTAAAATTTCCCTGTGCATAGATTTTCTTTACAGTGAATATTTAGCGAGGTATAGCTGTTTAAAGCCTCTATTTACGACCAAACACCCCCTTATTCGAGCCCTTTAAACTCACCCCACTTAAAAACTAAGGGATCTTACGGAATTTAATTCACATAGTCTTATAGCTCTTGAAAAACCCTACAAAATCATTTTTGAAAAAACTTTTTATCACCAAAAATGAAGGAGCTATGTTTATGAAACGAATTAATTTTTTTTTTTTCGAAAAATTCGAATAGCCCGCTTGGGAGTGTAATAGAGCATTTTCAATATACATAATACCACAGAACCGGTTTTTTCGGCAGTAATACATTATACTATGTTCTACTGTCTCCATTCAAATCGAAAGACAGAAAAAAAGAAACATCTGCTCATGTGTCTGCGTGTGTGAGTGTATATTTCGTTGATTCCTCTCCAGTGTGTTCTAAAGTTCGAAAGAAATAACACGTGCTCTGACAATTTTTTTAGAATTATTCAATTGTGTTTATTATAGTAAATAAGTCGGTTAGTTTCTTTGAAAATTAATAATTTTTTTTAATTAAGTGTTGAATTTTACCCATATTAAGGTTTACAATGTTTTTATATAATTTTTGACAATAAGGGGTAGTTTACACCCCTAACAATAATCAACGCCCATGAGCATGATATAGAATATGAAGTACAGGGTGAGATGATCCTAATCCCAAATTTTTATGCAAATCGATGCAAGCCGAAATCATTCTTTTAGGATAAATAAATTTTTTATATATAGCTCCAACAAGGGTGGTTTTAAGGGTTGAAATATTATGATATTATATCCTAAAGCATAAAACAATCATTATTTAACTAATCCAAACCAAATGTTGACCATATTAAAGTTTAAAATGTTATTTTATAATTTTTTACAATTAGGTGTAGTTTTCACCCTTAAAAAACCAAAAGCGTACAACGGCTCAATATAGAAAATGAACTAGAGGGTGAAATGAGCATGATCCCAAATTTTTGTACAAATCGATGCTGGACGAAAAAATTGCGAGGTTCTGCCATTTTTTCAGCTTCATTTCCTGTACTACATTCCACACGTGAGCATTCCGCATGATCGCTGACAGCTATCCCAAAAAACGTGGCTACATGTGAGTAAAAAACATGACTGCTAGTGAGAAAACCAAAGGCGACAGCTTAAGTCCGCTGCGTGATACCGCTGACAAGATTATGACGCTGTGCATTCCCATATTAGTCCAATAAAATTAGAAAAACTATTGGATAAAATTCCTTACAGGTAAACACATGGTTTAGCGATGTACTTATTGGTAAAGAACATACCAGTGAATTTCCTCCCATTTTAAAGTGGAGGAGGGAACATTTTCTAATTAACGTTTCTTTGCGAAATAATCACGAAAAATCGGGTTTTTTAAGCGTAGCTCTAAGCCGATTTATAATAGCCACATTTGATGTTGTACGTTTCGTAGCTGATATAAAGACAGTTAATTTGCCGCCAGAACCGGTTAATCATTTTTTTAAATACTCGAAAATTTTAGCCAAGTTTTTTTCTCATATGCAGCAATCTTTTTTCTCATATGCAGCCATGTATTTTCTCGTATACAGCCACGTTTTTCTCATATGCAGTCATGTTTTTTTCTCATGTGAAGCCATGTTTAATCTAATAAACAGCCTGTCAGCGGTCATGCGCATTGTTCTCATGTGGAATGTGAGAACGTGGGGTGAGTATCCCCCGAATACACCTACTAATATGAAATATTAAAAAGGAATTAGGGTGCCTTTTCGCTGGGGGACAGTTTCACCTCTACTCACAATCAGTTTTGGCAAAATTTACCTCAAACAAATTGATCACTTACGAAAAAACGTAAAATGAAAACGTTCAAAAATTAATTTTTGGATGCTTACATCTCAGTAACCAGGTAAGTGATCTCACTTAAAATTAATGTCTAGGGGTTTTATATGGCGCTCTTTATCTTTATGTTGATGAAATCTGAAATTTGAATAACAAATTGTATAAAACACTTTTTTTGAAATATCGGCTTTTAAAACCCCCTTAAAATCGCACGCTACTGGCATATATTACATATTACCAAGTTCAAAGAATCACCTTATCGATCTTTTCTTACCACCAAAATCTGAAGTTAATCAAGCATCAATTAACGGATATACAGGGGCATTACGATCTTAATAAAATACTTTTTTCTTTCTTATTTTGTTATAAAATCAATTCAGTCTAGTACAATGTATTATTCTGAACAAAAAATGAAGTATAATTTTTTTTGATTTGGGAATCCGTTTTAGAAATAAAAATTAGTTTTGGTTGAAAAATTTGTATTTTTGACAGCCACTATCTCAAACAGCTTTGAACCCACTACGATGCAATCTTGTACAAAGGGGTTTCTAAATGTGCTGATTAAGAATACCTTCCTATTTCTTTTTCCAAAAAAATCCCTAATACTTTTTTTGAAAAATCGGCTTTTTAAACCCCCTTAAAATCGCACGCGACTGATATATATCACATCTTACCAAGTTTGAAAAATCACCTTATCGATCTTTCTTACCACCAAAATTTGAAGTTAATCAAGCATCAATTAACGGGTATACAGGGGTGTTGCGATCTTAAGTGGGCCACAGTGTATATAGACTTTTGCGACGAAACTATGGGGAATTCGGACAAAAACTTAGAGATAAAAATTATTGTAAATATTATGCTGTACAACCTTGCTCTTCTGGTATTTTTCGCCAAAATGCATAGCTCTTCCTTAAAACAGAGAAAAATGCGAAAAAGAGCTAAAATACATATACAGGGTGTTTCGTGAGTGACTCGCCGTATGCTAGTGAGGGGTGCAGAACCCTAAGATGATTTAAGAATGATCTGCATTAGATCTCTACTGTCTCTCTTTTCTGATATAAAGCGTGTTTTCTATTTTTTGTCAAAATTGGCCATATTTTTTGAATGGCTGTAGCAAATTGTACGAAATTTAATAGATACGTTTTACTAATAGAGGTCTACATAATGGGCTTGTTCAACTTTTTCTTATTTCATAAATCGAAATTTCAAAGATGAAATAATGGATCTGCAAAAAATCAGAATCTTATTCGCACGTTTACTATTTTAAAAACTATTACAAATCTCCACCTCGCGAAAATGGGGCTTGGCCAGGCGCTACGTCACTATACGCATAGACTCGGCGATCTCAATAGACTTGATGCTCCTTTGTTGTTATAATTATAAGTGTTTTCGAAGTATTGTTTGTTTTGCTTACTTCTTGACAGTAGGGGAGTACGATTTGGTGAAATGTCAAAAAATTATAGTTTTCTCTCGCTCCTGTCGGGACGAATTTTCGATTTTGACCCTGCAGTTTACGATTGTGATTCAACGCCGACCTTCTCCTTTCCGTAGAGACATAGAACTAACTTCCACTCGGCGTATTTATTTAGTTCCAGCGTTTGAAAATTCCATATTTTTCGACTTTTCAGGTTAAATTTGAAAGGTCGCAGAAAGACATTTTTCTTACGTCACTTGCGTTTAGTGACGTCACAAATGAGCGCTCGGTTTTTGCAACAGTTACTAATTTCAACTCATATCTCGGGAGCGAAAAAGTTAACAATACGAAATTTTAAGTGCATAATGAAAATATCGAGTACTATCTGAAAACGTATAAAAACCATATAAAAAGAATAACATGGAGCAAGCCCATTGTATTGTATCAAATTCTTTTTAACTAATTGTATTAACTATTTAGGAATTATTGTCTCAGTTATTTCACTTCCATATATTTTTTACTCTTTTGTATTCGTTCTAATAAATAAAATTTTGTTTGTTCACATTTTTACATATTCTATTGTTTTCACTTTTGTTGACAGTTACATAATTTTACATTTTTTTATCGTTGTAGCAAATTCTAACAGACAGTAAAATTAAATCTTTCCCCACAATATTAATGTCATCCATGTAGTTACTGATGTTTTTGTGACCGAAGTCACCCAAATATTTTTTAAATGGATTTATTGTGAAACTCAGTTGTTAATTCTCGAGGCGTTAAAAGTGTGCCAATAAAACTAACTACATGGTTCAGGCCCACTAGTAGAATATTTTGAAAATCCGTGTTGTACATTGCCAGAATCCATATACGGGATGATGTTTTTACGTAAGATCCAAAATTTTAAAAAAATCTGCTGAGGCCCTGACTTTTCTTTTTGTTTTCGATACTGAATTATGTGGAACTTTATTAGTAAAACACATCTATTAAATTTGGTACAATTTGCTAAAACCATAAAAAAATACGGCCGATCTAAGTTTTGGTAAAAAATAGAAAACACGCTGTATATCTAAAACGAGAGGCATTAGAGATCTAATAAAGGTCATTCTTAAATCCTCTTATAGTGGACTAGATCTGGCAGAAAAAAGGGGGTGAAAAACAAGTGCCTTTTAAAAAAAAATTTTTCCTATTTTATAGAGAACGACTTCCCCCACTTCCCTGACACTTTCACATCCGAGATCTTGGAGGTGAAAGGGAGGGGGGGGGGGGGTTGTTAAACTTATGGAAAATAGTTTTTTCTTAGTTTGCACGCGATCGGGGCGGCGGACCAAAAAAATGTTTCGAATAAAAAAGAAAGGTCCCTCCGAGGCACGTAAACTGGTTTTTGGTTTTATAAAATCTGCCAATTAGGGCCGGACACATGGCCATTTGAGGGAATTGAATTTCAGGGTAGGAAAAGGGATCGGACAGGAGGTATGAAATTTTTTTCATGTTGTGGGTGGTTATAGGAAGAGATCTAGGCCGCGGGGGAAGCTCTATAGGGCAATCAGCGAAGGAGTGGAAGGAGGGAACGTGTAAAAAGAGAAAACGGCCATATCTCCGGTTCTAACAGGGCGATTTAAAAAAATCAAAATGGGACTTCTTCGTTTTTTGAGCAGCTATAATGTTGGATAGGTAGGAAATAATTTTTACCGAAAATGTAAAAATGGGGGGCAAAAGAAGAAATGCATTTTTTTCAAAACGATTTTTTTTATGAAGGGAGGAAGTGGAGGGACAAAATGCTCCTGAAAAGACGGGAATTTTCGTCCCCTTTAAAACGGAAAAGAATTTTTCAAATTCCTTCATTAGGACATGTGGGGCGACAACTTGAAGTTTAAGCTCTGCAGAAGAGCAAGGGAAAGTCCTACGCCCTTCTGCCAGGGCTCATTTTAAAAAGAACAAATTTCTCTTTTCATAAAAAAAATAAATTCAATCGGATAGTAACTTGCGTTACGCGCGCGAGTTACACTTATAAATTTATTTCTTTACAATCAGCAGCTGCAGCGGCGATGATTTAATCCTTCAGAAGTAATCCTCTCTCTCATAAATACTAGAAAGCGTGTTTACATGAAGGAAGAAGGTAGTGATGAATTTGTAAACCAGCTTTCGAACTTGGCAAGATCCCGCGCACGTGATGATTACGCTAAACTTATTCTGGATCGAATTGAGAGCGCTGGTGACATGTTGATGACGCCTGACATAAAATATCACACAGAATGTTTTGAAAATTTTGCGAGAGGGGAAATGGAAGGCCCCCCAAGAAAACTTTTTGCCCGACTTTTGCCTCATGTATAAGTACGTGCATGAATGAACATCTGGACAGTATATTTTCTCACTCGATGAGATTCTAAACAAATTTATAGAGTCAAGTACCAAATTGCCATATCAAATGCGTGGGTTCAAATGTCTTGGAGAGATCAGCTCCCGAGGTGTTTATGACCGGACAAATTTCTTTTCGTTCAAGCGCTTATCTGCAGACGAGAGTTTGTGGACGTTTTGATCTTGCGCGAATTCAAAACAGTAGACGAACTCGAAACCAATAAAGAACGCAGAATTCTTGTGGACGCAGCAAAAGTCATCGATCGCGATGTATCCCAAAAAGAATTTACCCAGGATCGTTATCCATCTGTTGACGATTTTTTTGATAATTTAAAGGAAGAAATTACTGCGACGGACTGGTCGTAACTCTTGTAGAGAGCAAAGATGTTGATTGCCGATTTCGATTAACCGTGTCATTAGTTAATACAGTTATGATAGCAACGAGACCTCGACACACATTTCCCTTTTTCAAATTGGTATTGCCTTGATTCTGCATGATATCATGATATTTTCTGTCCCTTAATTAAAAAAAGCGTTTTGAAAAAAAATGTATTTTTTTTGTCACCTATTTTAACATTTTCGGCGAAAATTATTTCCTACCTATCCAACATTATAGCTGCTCAAAAAGGGAAGAAATCCCATTTTGATTTTTTTAAATCGCCCTACTAGTAGCGGAGATATAGCCGTTTCACTTTTTGTACGTTCCCCCCTCCTTCTCCTTTCCTAATTGCCCTAGATAGCTCCCCGCGCGACCTCGACCTCTTCCTATAACCGCCCACAACAGAAAAAAGAATTACCATCCTAACCCCATCCCCTATCTCTTAAACACCCCTCACACCTCCTGTCCTATCTCTTTTCCCACCCTGAAACTCAATCCTTTCAAACGACCATATCTTCGGCCCTAATTTGCGGATTTTAAAATATCAAAAACCAGTTTACGCGCCTCAGGAAAACCTTTCTTTTCATTGTGAGAATGTTTTTGTCCGTCTTCCCGATCGCGCGCAAACTGAAAAAAAAACTATTTTCCATATGTTTAACAACCCACCCCCCTCTCCCCCCACCACCTAGATCTCGGATGTGAAAGTGTCAGAAAGTGGGGGAAGTCGTCCTCTATAAGATACGAAAAAAACTTTTTTGAAAAAAAACACCTGTTTTTCAAATGCCAGATCTACTCCACTATTAGGGTTCTGTACTCCTCACTAGCGCATGGCCAGTCACTCACGAAACACCCTCTATATGTATATATTTCTCGAAAACCACCCCTTTTTAGAAGTGCGGGGAGTGAAAATCAAGTTTAGACAACCTAAACACTTTACTTTTTACAGGTCCCATAACTGTGAAAGTTTTTACATAAACAGCGATCTTTTGACTAATTTGAAGGGACTAAGTTGACAGATCAGTTGATCAATAATTAATAATAGACCACAAGTTAGCGCGTTGCTCAATACTTTTGTTTTACCTACCAGCGGAAAAGTATAAATACTGCATTCAGTTAATGTTTATCTTTGAAACTCGTCATTACCTTACGATGTTTAATTCCATTAAAGGGCAGTTGTAGAATAGTGGCTTGACTATGGTTGAATTTCATTAGATGCAGATGTTAAACAGGGATCATGCTAGTAGGATTTGCGGACTGTGAAATGCAATTTCAAGTTATTTCCTACCAAATATTTTAGTCATTCATGCAGTTGCAGAATTCCTTAGTAAATTTAAGGGAATTTAAATTTCATTCAGTCTGATTTGTATGTCCGCTGGTAAAGAGGCAAGAACACTTGGATTTCTACTAGCGTTACTATTAAAGTTAATGGACGAAGCCACAAATAGTTCACCAGGTTACTCGAGGAAACTTTTGCAAATGCCGAATTTCAAATTATCGAAGTTAAGTTGGGGTTAATAGTACAGTACCAACGCCAGCAAGCTAGGTGTGAGAAGTGAGACATAGCGTATGTTTACATTTTTTATAAGATGCAATACAGAGCTTTAAGAGTTTAACTAACACCGATAAATTCTTCCTCGTTAGTACAGTCAACGGGTTGCTTCACCTCTAATTTCGATGCTTGTGAATGGATTTTGATGAAACCTTGTTCAATGTGTTTGTAATAACGTTAATAAATAAGATAAAATAGTATATTACGTACCATGAACTGTAAGTGATACTTTTCAGGTCGAGAATGTAGTTTGGGAAACCGAGGCCCGTAGGGCCGAGGTTTCCTAAACATTCGAGACCTGAAAAGTCACTTACTGTTCGCGGTTAATAAATAGTTTTTTGTAATACCTGCGAAAATCAAAGAAAACTAATTAATGAGTTAAATTTGAATTATTGACAACTACCTGTCAAAATTAAATTTTAATATTTTAAATAAATTAGGTATATCGTATATACTAGAAATTAACAAAAGAAAGCCTAATAGATAAACAACTCGTTGAAAAGTCAAGTTTGACAAGCAGTTTTTGAGGAAATACTATTATGGATATTGAAGAAGCTGCAAATATTGCTTGTACATCGCTTCTACCTGGGAAATCTAAAAAAAGGTATCGGTGCGACACTAAATATGTGGATATTCATACCAGTGAGGCGGTTTTACTCGCATATTTTCTAGAGAAATCTAAAAAATATACATCTCCAGCAAGCTTATGGTGCAAATATTCCATGCTGCGGTCAACCATCTCCTTAAATGATAATGTTGACATTTCAAAAAATGCCAAATTAAGGGCATTTTTAAAAAACAAAAATATTGGATATCGTCCCAAAAAAAGTGAGGTGTTTACTGTAGAACAAATTGTAAAATTTTTGAGTGAAGCATCTGACCAAACATATCTGATGAAGAAGGTCGTTGTTATTATGGGAATTGCGGGAGCCTGCCGCAAAGATGAATTATGCAAGGTAACAGTAGACGATATTGTTGATAAAGGAAGCGTAATACTTATCAAAATACCTGATTCTAAAAATCACCTTTCAAGAAGTTTCACTATCGTAGACAATGACAATTTCCACTGTCTGGAATTATTCAGGAAATATATGAGTCTGCGACCAAAAAATTCAGAAATAAAAGATTATTCTTGAGATATAAAAATGGGAAATGCGTTAACCAACCAGTTGGGAGAAATATTTTCGCTAAAATTCCGTCTGATATTGCAACATTTTTAAATTTGGAAAATGCAAAAAATTACAGTGGACATTCGTTTCACAGAACCTCGGCAACTCTTTTGGCTAACAGCGGAGTCGACGTTCTTGCGTTGAAAAGGCACGGTGTGCGGAAGCCATCGGCAGTAGCAGAAAGTTATGTGGCGGAATCTTTAACGAACAAAATACAAGTAGCTAACAAGATTTTCAACATTAGCAACCTAGAAGCCGGTTCATCTCGTCAAACATCTGATAATGATCTCTCGGATAATATGGAGAATACTCCACTAGATGGTCCTGAAGTAATTAAAGAAATACAGAAAAATTTAACATCAATTTTGACTGTTGATAATATGAATAATTGTACTTTTCACATTTCCATAAATAATAAAGATGCTTAAAATAATATCTTCATTTTTGTGTATGCACGAAATGTTTGGTTCAACGATAGATTTTTTTGTACCTAAATTTTCTGTTGATCTGAGCAGCTAAATAATATCTAGTATGTAATATTCACTTACAGCCCACGTCGGACTGTAAGTGAATATTATAGCCCTGTAACCATGGCAACCAGTAAATGAATTGTAAGTTCAACTTACTCTAATAAAAATTTCTTAATAATGATCCACTGAGTGGATGAGCTGATATTGTTTTATTACATTCAATAGCTACTATGAATTTTTCCAATGTTATTAGGTTACCAGATTTACACAGAAATGTGCCATTTTAGTTTCCAAAGCCCACTAATCTATTATCTATTAGCCGCATGTTTCTAAAAGCTTGGTTGCATTGTATTTTGGCTGAAATCTCAAATATTTCTGAGCGGATTTTCAAAATTTTGGTATCATTAGATTCGTATGAAAATGAGGTATTTAAAAATGTTGGTGAACGATTAAATTCCCATTTAAAAAACCGAGTTAGTGGGTAAAAATCACATTTAAAAATTTTAAACGCCTCTAGAGAATTAAGTAATGCAATCATATTGCTCTTTTTATTTTTATAGTAAGTAGCACACAAACTAAAATATATTTTGGGCACCACAGCACTCTCGATTCAGAAATAGATTTTTTGATAAAATTTTTAATGTTTATCAAAAAGTGACCAAAATGGATATATTGTATTCAAAATTTCCTCTAGATTCCAAAAATGTAAAAATATATAGGGTGTTCCATTTAAAAAGAGAAAGTTGTGGGCATTTCCGGTCAAACCGGATGTGCACCAAACTTGATTTTTTATTGAGAAGATGGTATTTTAGTTGTGTAATAAGGCCTCCAAATTTCAATTTTCTATTCCAAATATTTTAAGAAATATCGGGGCGAGCGCAATTCGTGACTCACCCGGTATATTACATGTTACCTATTACAATTAGAATAATCGCGTACAGAGCAAATAAATTACTGGACTAATGATGTCATGTATACAGCATGAAGTGTTTGCTTTACAGCGTTTCTCAAAAATGTGGGATAGAGTATACTGACGAGGACGATAGGATACAAAACGAAGAAATTTAAAAATTACAAAATTAAAACTCAGAACAGGTATAAGTATTAAAAAACAGTATAAAAAAATTCTTCTTCTGAATAAAAGCAATAATTTAAGAAGTGTCTTTTCATCTTACATTTAAAGCCATTAAAATTGAGAGATTTTATGTCATCAGGAATATGATTGTATAATTGGAGATTTAATGTGTATTATTTTATTAGTGAGCCATTACAATGTGTCAAAGCGCAAATTTATTTGAAACGTCAAAATTTGTGCGATTTCAACCCAACATTATTTACAATAATTTTTCATATTAGGTACTCAAAAAGAGTAATATAATTAAATAAATCGATACCCACAGTGAAAGCGGGATTTCAGAGATACCGCCAGAGATAAAGAAAGCTGCAGAAATCGCCTTATTTAACGAAAAATCCAGAAAATTATATATGATGACATATGAATCTTTCTTTAATAGGAGAAATTGAATGACGATGAATTACATAAATGTAAAATATTTAATAGTCGTTGACAAAGTATAGTATTCTACTCGCATAAAATGACTATTATTCACTCTGGTGATTTACGACACTCGCCTGCGGCTCGTGTCTTAAACTTCACCCACATGAATAATAGCCATCCTTATATGCACGTTGAATAATATACTATTATTTCGTGTTTAATACCTAATAATTATGATCGTGAATAACACCTCATTTTCGTTTTCTTCCATATTACACTTCTCATCAGGTATGATTTCAATTTTTCATGGCTTTTTCAACTTTACAAATTTCTTCGCAATTTGCGCATATTGCATATTATATTTTTTTCCATAGTGTATAATCTTATTCTTTAAAAACCTCGAAAATAACTTCAACAATAAGAAATATTGAGCTTAAACTGGTTAAACTGTAATGAAATAATGATAAATAACTAATGACGTTTTGTATAAAAGCCAACTTATACTGTGCTGAAACTGTGCTATGCTATATGTATAAAACAAAAAAATACATAAAGAAGACAACATCCCACCTATTTTAGTGAATAAAACTTATTCCCTAACACAAATAGAATTGTCCTAAACAATTTTCAGTAATCTTTGGAAACTAAAATGGGTGAGAAAGATATTATTTATCTATTATAATTACGTATATAGGTATTCCATTTTCAAATAACTATTATAATTTTAACTATTGATACAACAACACCCCTTACTAATTCCGATGCGTTTCTGTCACTTTGTCAACAAGGCCCATTCATGGCCTACTAATCTTATACCTGTTATGTCTTAGAATAATCTTAATGTCAGTTGAAATTAGAGTTTATTTCATTTATTTTCATGTGAAAGTTTCTTACTGAATCCCCGGCGTGCTTGAATTAATTGCAGGAAATTTTCTTCGTACATGAATTTTTTGAGAAAATTCATGTGCAGTCGTGGCCAGAAAAAAGTTTCCAACCTAAAACAACATTACTCCTGTTTGAATCAGGCTCCTTGAGATTATTTATTTTCGCTCCGCCTACTGACAGAGATGAATAACTTAGCCGCGAAGTTTTTACAGGAGCTCTATGATTGCAAAAAATATATTAGCAGTAATCCGCTTCAACAGAGGGTGCTTATAATGCGGTAATTTTTTGATGGTGTACCTTTTAAAATATTAGTATTGTATAAGTGTTAATAACAGTTCTGCCTTTACACAATAAACTATCTTATTACATCTATTTGATTTAATTAAATAAATATATTTTAATACGACAAAAATTTTTAATAACTACCGTACTCTTAGTGGTGCATAAATGAGTAAAAAATTAAAGAAAAAAATAGATGGACGAAATTTTCGTTTTTGGAATTGTCACGAATTGTCAAAAAATGGTGATTCGCCTTCGCTCCCGCCGGCCTCACTTTTCGATTTTCACCTCTCGATTCACGTTGTATGGTCATTGCCGGTCTTCTCCTCGCCATTGACACATAGAACAGGTCTCCGATCGCCGCATTTAGTCAGTTCTTATGTTTAAAAAATTGCCTTGCGGTCGTGCTAATTGGCGACTATTTTCAAGTGGTTTCCCGAGTTCGAATCCCGCCCAGGGATACTTTTTTTTTTTTCGGTTTCAATTTTCTGGCAGATATTTTTTATTCTATAATTGCTATTTGCTCCGTTCTATTGCATTTCTCTGAAAAGTTTTGCATTTTCCGCCGTGAAATATTAATCTGCACTATTTCGATTGAAAATTAGAAATTTCCTTACCAGAATAATATAATATGATGGAGTAAATAAAAGCTTATTAACAGATCTATAAAAATACTGTCTGTTCATTAATACTAATGAGGAATAAAATTGTCGTGATTTGACCACGTATTGTCGTTTTTGCAACGTCTACCAAAGATTTAGCCACCCGGAGCCCGGAGGTAGAATGTGACTTTTAATCCAAATAGAGCATCTTAATATTCCGCGGCGGAAAATGCAAAACTTCTCCGAGAAATGCAATAGAACGGAGCAAATCGCAATTATAGAATCAAAAATATGTGCCAAAAAATTGAAAACGAAAAAAAAAAAATCCCCGAACTGGATTCGAACTCGGGAAACCACTTAAAAATAGTCGCCGATTAGCACGACCGCAAGTCACTTTTTCAAACGTAAGAACTGAACAAATACGGCGATTGGAGACCCGTTCTATATCTCGATGGCGAGGAGAAGGTCGGCAATGACCGTACAACATGAATCGCGAGGTGAAAATCGAAAATTGAGGCCGGCAGGAGCGAAGGCGAATCATCATTTCTTGACAATTCGTGACAATTCGAAAAACGAAATTTTGAATGCATAATTTTTTACTCATTTATGCACCACTAAGAGTTTGGTAGAATTGCACCTTCATTATAAATGCTGTCTAAACTCTCTTTGGAAAAAAATCTAACTTTATAGATATTAACGCGAAAAATCTGTCGCTGCCTCCCGGGCTACTAGAAATGTAACAATTCAATTGGTAAGTAAATTTAAATTATTTTAAACTACATTTCAAATGGTAGAGAAAACAAAAAGTTCGACCCTGCAGTTTTTAGTGATTTGAAGCATGGTTGGTACTTTGAGTTGCTACTGCTTCGCCCTCTATTAGTAAACCGTCCAATTAAATTGGCAAAATTGAATACATTTTTTCTAACATATTAATCTTCCTTAGGAGCAAATATTATGCCGATTTTTAACTTTTTTTTACATTTAATATATTTATTCTAGTACGTATCATATTTTTGAATATTTGAGTCCCATTAAAGAACATAAAAAAATTAATGGTGAATTGCGGACGATTGAGTGGCACGTTCGCGTGTAATAATTCAAAAGAAATATTTAATTTCATTTAGTTTTCAAATATAAAATATGATACGTACTAGATTTAAGTTAACTAGTTCTAATATTTAAATCAAATCCGATTTTTGTTGGTTTGCTTTTGAGAACAATATGTTGAAAGATTTACGACTGTGAGCGCGGTATTTTGACATTGATAACACAGCCTTAACCGGCATACATCACTTCAACTTCTTGTATCAATTAAGGAAATGTAAACATCTCCTATAATATGTGCCTTCCCGACTACATTAAACAATTCTTAATTTAAAATATTTTTACCTGTGCACATGATATCGTATGATTGGCATTGGTTTTACAGTGCTGAACGTCATTTAAAAATAATAAAACAGTTTTACTTTGTTTAATCAGTTTTGAAATGACAACTGACATTTAATATTAATTTACTCATTGCATCTTAGCCATTTTTCACAAACCACAATTATTCCATTGGATTAATTAGAAAGGGTAGGACGTCCATATCGATTTTTTCAAGCTCCTAGTGGCATTATTGAAAAAATGTCACTGACCTCAGTAATTTACTGTCAGCAAAAAATGTATTTTAACGATGAGATTTGAAATTACCGTTTTATTATTTATTACAGTCGATTAATGTCGTTTAATAGATTAATAAGTTCAAATACATATACGGTTAATATTCACAACAATATTACATGCTCATGAAATTCAGCAAGAAAAAGTTATTTCTTTACATGATTCTTTCATTCATTTGCAAAGTGTCCAAATATCAATGGTTGTAGTAGTAGTAACTGAATGAAAAAGACGGTGAGTATGAAATACAGAGTCTTTGCTTTGCCGACACGGAACTCGAAACATTTATTATTGTGGTATTAATTTTGAAGGCATTTCCTTAGCGGCAGCCGCCTGGGCGGAGCTTATAATACTCAAAGGCAAAGTCATACTCACGCAGGGTAAAATTATGAAATACGCTGTTCAGGTCGGAAACTTTTTTCTGGCCACGATTGTACTTGAAAAATTTCCGGGCATAATTCAAGCACTTGGGAGATTACAAGTGATAATTTTGCAGGTGGAAAGTTGGAAAATGGGGGAGGTGCCGCGCATGTAAAAACAGATCAGGAGTAAGGATGCGTGAAGTAGAATGTGTGGAACAATCACAAATGCCTGGAGCAGAAGACATACTTGTTGAGGATAATAAATGCAAGGAACCGAAGCCTGGTTCGAAAGAGTTGTGTAACTCCACGAAAAAATGCGTTTCTAGAGAAACAGATAACGAAATTCCGCTAGAAAAGATGAAGGAGGTTTGGTCTCAAATAAATCGAAAATCCACTAAGCGAGGACTGGCAATGGTATGTATCATTAGGAGTCTAGAAACAAGGATTTTTCCGCGCGCATGTGACAAATTCTCGTGTGAGGTGAAGCCGGACACGGGAAGTCATGCGAGCACGGAAAAATCTATTTCTGGACGTGTAATGAATGATATTTTTTATTATACTTCTTTGAAACGATAACATGAAAACAAAATACAGGGTGTAATCAGTCTCATATCATTGAAATAACTGGTAGTGGGGACCGACTAGACAAACAAAAAACCTTTATGACTTCCCTCTAGGGACCCCTTGAAAAAAACTGACCTAAGTCAACATTATTAATATTAAGGAAGAGAACAATTGAGAATCACTGCTATTCTTGGCCAATGGACTTGTAGTTCCCAATTATACAACTTTTAAATTGTCATAAAAAAGTGCAAAGTCCTCGTCGTCCCACGCGGCTGTCTGCGGTGTCAAAGCAAAGGCCTTGGATTATCGACCGCCTTTGATGGACCGCCTCAACCGAACTCGGTCAATTATAAAGAGGAAAATAATTCGTTATCCCTTCCTGCATAACTGCAAGCAAATAATGGCCATAGAAGTTTAAACAGAGCATTTCTTTACATGTGTGTCTTTTAATTTGGAACAAAATATTGGATTAATGTTTATAATTCAGAATATTTAAATGTGATTTATTAACGTTTGTAACATAAATGATTGTCCTGGGTTAAAAGCTTACCACCTAAGTAAATTATTCGAAATCTCTGCATCTGTATCAATACACAGTTCGGTACGTCGAATTAAGGACATACGTACTCCGTTCAACACTAAACAATAAACTATCAACTAACGTTGTCAATAAAGAAAAATAAAAGAAAAACTTGGTCCAAAATCCAAAACAGAATACAAAAAGAACGAACAAGTAAGTTGTGTCTGTACGTAATCAAGAATTTAGCGACTTGAACGGTAAAGTCAATAAAATAAATCTTCACTATAATTACACAGCGACCCGAAATTCCAAAATAACAAAAACAACGAACGGCGGGTTGGACGCGTGTGCATAACGAAACACCCACAGTAACTAAAATATTGCACAAGGGAGAGTAAGAGCATAGTTTTCTTCAGATCAGATCTACTAAACACTCAGAAAACGTCTACGTATTTCATCTTATTTACCGCATCGCTAAAGACCGCCGACATTTTATAGCTATCTACACAAATATTGAGTATCACAGGCAAAGATACGCGCGACGATCTAAACCTACCTCAATATTCCAGCACTTCTCAAAAAATGTTATTGAAAATTTGCGAAATTTTTGTTTATTTTTTTTCTCCAAAACTATGAGCTTTAGACCCCATGTTATACAAGGTTTTTTTCTGTCTTGTCGTTCCCTAGCACCAGTTTTTTTATTGACATGAAACTAATTGCACCCTCTATAACAAAAAAAGACATATGAGTTATAGGAATCAAAAAGCATGTAACTACTAGAGTAAGAATTTTGAAAATTAACTATGAAAAACAGTTCCAACTAATAATATTTTTAGTTTGAATTATTATCATTAATGGTTATGTTTATTGTGCAATTGGTATTATTGCACAGGTTAAGTCTTTTTGCAGTTTCTTTTGTGAAACTGCAATTATTGAAGCAGAGTCTTCGCAAATTTTTTGGTTTTCTTGAATGAATGATACACTTGTATTTTGCGAGTGAGATAGGCCAATCAAATTGTCGAAAATACCTTGTTTTTGCCAACCGTGACACCCGCAAGGTAAAATTCGAAAAGTTGATGAACTAGTTTTGGACCAGCGGTCCATTGCAGAAGTTAGTCAAGATGGGGTCGAAAGAGGCCCAAAAACAGTTTTTCGCGTTAAAATAAAAATACAGATTTACAAAAAAATGTTTCGTACAAAATTTGTACAACTTTTTAATGGCCATAAAATGAGGCCAGTTCGATATCAATAAATTTACAAATAGATTATTTATCTCAAGAAAACCGACAAAAATTGTAATTTTTTCAATGGCTTATATATCAAAAAAGATTATATAATAAAGTCGCTGAACGTATAGCCCTCGGCGAGTACAATGAGAGCGTGTTTAAAAAATAGGAAGAAATTGACCAGCTTTTGCAATAATCGATTTTTTTTCGAGAAAAAGACGAATTTTTAGATTTATATTTACTCAAATGAACACTTATCGAAACGTTTCCCATCTTAAAATTTTCTTGAAGAGTTGTACTGACATGTGCATTTAGTCCGCGCATTGTTAAATAATTGCAAATATACGAAATAATGACCGAAATATCGAAAAAAAAAAAATGTTAGTCTCAAAAACTTCGATTATCTTTTCAGTGTGAAATTGTATCGGAATGCCATCAGTGCCAATCGATAGCTGCTAATTTTCTACATGTTGAAAGGAAAAAAAATATTCCACGACCTTTTGGAGCTGAGATTTTTATTTTATTTTTTTTTTCTTCGAAAAATTGGTACTCCCTTGATTACCAATTTTATGGGCTGAAATTTAGACACAAATTTATTGAAGACTTACAATTCGATATAAAAAACATTTCGCAATCATCGACGGCGCATTATTTACTGTAAGCCAAACTCCGTAAAATCATATTCCGCTTAACGCAGCAGTGTACGTGAGATATTCCGAATTGGCGACCTCGGTGACTCAACTCTGCAGGCCAGCTTCTTTTTGACGAAGGCACAGATCTTTTAGTATTACTGATACAGTTGGCACCGTCAAAAAACATACATACTTCTCTAAAATCGGGAAAGGCGAAGAGAACAAAAAAGTATATAACTGTGATAGTTTTGTTACATCACTACTTGGCCTTAGAAAAATTAACAATGGTATCACCGGTTAAGGTGATAACCAAAGGCAATTCAGCCAACACACAAGTAGTGACGGCGAACGGCTAGCTGATCTGGTGCGTGGCTGGGATTTCGTGGGTTTAATTAATATACATATTTTTTTTAAATCCGCCAGAGGTTGAACCAATATTTTTGTGATAATTTACTAAGCTAGTTTGTTCCAACACTCAGAGGTAGCTTACAGTGATGTAAATATTACGGGCGCCACCCACAGACAAATTTAAGAGTTACTGCTACCCCTGTGATGGTGAAACCAACCGCCGTGGAAAGATTTGGTCTTATGGCGGACAGACAAACAGAAAATATGAAAAATTAAATTTTACGATAAAATATACATATTTATTAATAACTTCAGAAAAATCATCAATATAAGAACAAATCAACGAATTTAATCAATAAAAATATAAAATAATGTTATCAATTATCAAATAGAAATATTAAGTAATATCATCACAATTTCCAATGGAAAATATTTATAGTTTAATTAATTTATCATTAAAAGAAAAGGAATATCTTGTGCAATGAAAGTTATACAGTAAATATTACACAAAAAAATATCAATGAAATTCTCAGAATCTCACCAATCCTCCTGACGATGGATAGATAGTGGATGAGGGCTCCTGGTGAGTTCTGGTAGTTTTTCCTAACAGCCTCTCCGAACACAGACGGCTCCTCGATGTGGTTTGACGTCTTGCTAACCTGTATAACGCAAGGGTTTTGCTGTTGGTTTAGATTGACTGAACTAAACTGGACTTGACTAAACGGAATTTCACTAGACTATGCTGAACTTGACTAAACTGTGTTTGACTGGACTATCTGTCTTATGGAATCTAGCAGGCATTTAACCATCAAACGAAAGGAGTGATTTTCCTTGTGTAAATTAAGTAGATTATTTATACTAATTACTTGTTTAAACTATGTAAATTATTTATTTGTATGGATTATGTAAATAATCTGTGTTATTTATGTAAATTATTAATTAATTATTTATTGTATTAATTATTTGACAGCCAAACTCTACGTTTGGGAAGAGGAAAAAATATCAGCACGTGTTTCAGAATTATGGTCATGTTTAGTTAGCAGAAATGAAAAATATGGCTGAAGGCCGTTAAATACTAAGGAGAGGAATCAACTAAATAAATGTAATTATCTTTTATTAGATAGATCACTAAGAGAAAGTTTGATAATAGCAGAAGTGACACAACTCGTGACTGAATGATTGTCAAAAACTTTAAGTCTAAGTATATGCTGCTACAGAAATGGCCAATTCTGCTATCAGCCAGCTAATAAAAGTGATATCCCCTCTCAAGTCTCAATTAGCATATTACCATACTTCATGAACCAAAAATTACTAAGAATTTGGGTCCGCGTTGTTCTATGCAATCCATAATACTTCCTGCAGTATATTTGGTTTAACCAATAATTAAGAAACAGGTGCTGTGAAATACAGATATATCTACTATTCGATCGAAGCCCCTGTGTTCTACGAGAGCTGTTAGCAAAAACTGGAATACAAAAAGAGTTAAATGGTTGAAACATGAAAATTTAATAAATGTGTACACTCCTAAATTTAAACAGATTACCTACGATAATTTAATGTCTGGCGTTTTAGTTACTAGAGTATGGTAGACACCTGTACATATTTCTCAAAAATTCGTTTTGTGTACAGGAATTTAATAAAATTACTTAAAGTTGTCAGATGTACGCAATAGTTTCAAGTATCGAGCTTTGCAGAAATGGGCCAAATTGTTTTACATAATAACAACGTCAAGCTTTTTAAAAAAAGTTAAAAATAACGTTGCGAAAATATTCAACCAACCAAAAAATACGCTACGTAAATTGTACCAAGCAAACAACCAGCTCGGTACCCTTACCCTAGCCCTTGCCGGCCTCTGACGCTAATATAAGTGTGTTAGGCCGAACACAATCACAGCCCAATACTTCCTTCCGGCGAAATCGGAGCACATGAGGCCAATCGCACCCTGGGCTTCCGACTAGTCCAACAGCACCAAACCCTTCCAAACTCCGTGAGGGCTCGGCAACAGCCATTCCCTCTCACGGGAGACGAAAGACGCTCCCGGGAGCAGACATGCCAGCGAAGAAAGAAAATCAAGACAGAAGAGCGCCAGAAGCAACGACCCAGCTGGCAGGGTCCAACAGCCAGGACCAGGGAAGGACCGCTAACATTGCCAACACCGTCCGCATTTGCGGGGGGTTGACAAAAGAGCGGGCCCACCCCTTGCGAGGCCGGTCCAGGTCTACAGAGATGATTGGGGCGAAGAGCTCAAGCTCAACCCCTAATCATCCGAGACCGTCAACAAAAGTAAAGAATATTGGACGAGGTTATCTTTTCAGTTAGGGAGTGACTAAGCTCTGCAGCTCAACATTGCTATCGGACTTACCTGCAATTTTAAACCTGGCTTGGAAATTAACTTGATCCCCAAAAATGGGGCTGGAAGAGCCATTTTTTTTATTTTGGATATTACCTAAAAACATCATCCTGTATATGGATTTTGGCAGCGTACAATACAGATTTTCAAAATAGTCTAATAGTGTGCCTGAACCATGTAGTTAGTATTTTTGGCACTCTTTTAACGCCTCGAGAATTAACAGCTGAGTTTCACAATAAATCCATTTAAAAAATATTTGGGTGACGTTCGGTCACAAAAACATCAGTAACTACATGAACGACATTCATTCATTTTCTTAATTTACGTCTTGACGAATAGGACGTTCACATCGCAAAAGAGCTGACGGAAATTTCCCATGTTGTTTTGCATAATTGTGAACAGAAGAAAATGTTGATTTATTGGCGTCCCCTGGAGTTCCCATTACAAAAACTATAAAAATGTCAACCTACTCATTAGAATAAGACACATTAACATTAAAAAGTAGTTTCAGTGCCGCTTCAAAAAGAAAAAAAAACAAAGTTTTTGACAGGTACTTTGAGTATTGTCTGTGGCAAATGTTTATCAAAGCTCACGAGATTTTTGAAATGGATTTATATGGTTGTTATTTCTCGGATCATTAAACCTGTGTAAAAGCCATTGAGTTAGAAGGTAGGGAGAAGCTGTCACGTGATCAAAAACGGCATAATTTCGCCATCTTGTTACTACTTTTCCGTCAAATAGTGATAGTTTGTTTTCCGTGCGATTTATTGTGATTTTTACTGATGGTTTGTTAAATTTTAGACAATAAACATTAAAAGGACTATGGTGTCGTGTGCTGAAAGAAGTTGCTCTTCTAGAGATGGTGTTGACAAGAAGTAATTAACGAGAATAACATTTCATAGGTACTGTAAACAACAAACGTATTAAAAAAACAGCTAATTAAATGTTTTTTAATATACTCAGATTATACATTCGTAGAATGGAAACAAATGGTTTATTTTAGGATAACATTGCACATTTTATATATCAAGGTAAATAAAAACTGTTAAAACTCTTGCATTTATTGCATTGAACATTTATTAACGTTATCCAGATAGACCATTTCGTCGAGGTACAAAGTTCTTATTATTTTAATTAGTCAGGGTCTGGCAAAACCACCATATTGTTACTACATTTAGCCACGCCTACTGATGCTGTTTCTGTATAGGAAGTTTGCATAGGATGTCGTCTCCCTACCTTATAACTCAATGATAAAAACTGACTAAATAGTTCAATTACATTATTATAATATTATGTTGAGGTTGGAGGCAGACGTTTTGAAATTTTGTTGTAGTCATTTTTTTAAAATTATTTTTTGTTCGTTATATTTTAGGTGTGTTATTTTAACTTCGTGTAATTGTATTGTATCAAATTCTTTTTAAATAATTTAGGAGCTTTATAATCCGGTCAAATTAGACCAAAAAATAGGAGCGAAGGTACAAAAATTCACACCCAGCTGAAAGTTGGTAGGATTGTTCCAAACCCCATGATAAATGAACTCAAAAAAGTCCTCATCGATCCGATACCTGGAAAATAAATTTACGCGGGGTTAAAGGTCACAAAAATGCGGTTTTTCGCGATTTTCAGCAAAACGGTAAGTTTTATCATAAAATTAGCTCAGACGAAAATTGTAGATCAGATAATTGTCTATAAAAATTGTCTGGAAACTTTTTTTCCTAAGAGCCACCGTTTCAGAGATGTGACGATTCAAAAAGTTGGAAAAGTTATAATCGTCATAATATGCACACGTTTCCACGCCACCTTTGAGTTAGTGTACTTAGTGCTTTTTTTAACGTGGTTTCCACGGTAGGTCTATTCCATGGGTCTGTTATGATTCTGTTTAATTTGAAACTATTGAATAATAAAAGATATTAGCAAGGGTTGAAAATGATAAAAGAGGTGTAAATTAAAAAAAAAGGGGGGAAATTTATTCGTCTGATTCATAATTCTGTAATACTTCTGCTTCCTCTTCTTCTTGTTCTTCTTCTTGTTCTTCTTCTTAATCCTGGGTGCAAGTAAATTGCCTCAATAGTGATGCATCACATGTCTCTTCGTTGCTATCAACGAATCCTCTACTGTTGCTAATTCAACATTGGAGCACGACCGACCTTGACAATTTGTATATGCTAGAGAACAAAACAGTCCAACTTTTTTTTCAACCAAATTTAGTACTACATCCCTTTTTACAGTTGCAAAAAATTGTGTTTAGCAGTTTTTCTGGCGCAGGTGGGAGTAAAGTCTGAACTGGTTCTAATGTATTGTCGACCAACTTCCAACCCCAGTCTTTTGGGTCTAGCTGATAACCAAGCCACACTTGAATTTGGTAATATTCCCGAAAAAGATGTTTATGAGCAGCCACTGAGGTTGGAGGAAGACAAGCTAATTGCACTTGTTTTTTATTTCGAGTATTTTTAACGAAACATGCATATATTATAAGCAGGTAGTTTTTTTAGGAGCTTCGTACATAGAAAGAAGAAAGCGAATTCCGTTGGTGATAACTTCTTGTGAAGTTGAGTTACTCTTTTTAAAAACTTCAGCACATTGAACTAAATCTTCTTTTTCAAACATTTTAAAAACTGTTGTTTTACCTCTTCTAAAAAATGCAGATGTCGTATCACAGCCAGTGATTGCGTGTAAAAATAGTACATGATTTTGACACTTTGCAAAAGTAGATAAACTTTTCGATGAATATATTTCCGATTGATGTTGAGCTTTTCCAGGTTTAAAAAAAATAGTTTTTTCGGTTGGAGTTCGAGCAGTGAGTAATACGAGTAAGTCTACATCTTCACCAACAACACTAGTTGCATTTGTTAAATTGAATTGCTCTATTGCTCTTTCGATTATCAGTACATCGGCATCATTACTAGCTTGTTTCACCAATATATTTTCAGCAGTAAACTTTTCTTTAAACATTGAAATGAACCGAGATTTGTTGTGAGTATGTTAATATCCATATTTACACTACCTCAAAGGTGGCGTGGAAACGTGTGCATATTATGACGATTACAACCCTTCCAACTTTTTAAATCGTCATATCTCAGAAACGGTGGCTCCTAGGAAAAAAAGTATTGAGAAATTTTTTATAGATAATTATCTGATCTATAATTTTTGTCTGAGAAAATTTTATGATAAAACTTACCGTTTTGCTGAAAATCGCGAAAAAGCCATTTCTATGACCTTTGACCCTGCGTAAATTTTTTTTCCAAGTATCGGATCGATGAGGACTTTTTTGAGTTCATTTGTAATGGTGTTTTTAACAATCCTACCAACTTTCAGCTGGGTGTGAATTTTTGTACTTTCCGATGTCTAAATATAACGGACTATTTATTGTCTCCGTTATTTCACTTCCATAAAATTTGTACTCTTTTGTATTTGTTCTAATAAATAAAAATTTAGTTTGTTCACATTTTTACATATTTAATTTTTATTTTTTGGCTCTTGTTGACATTTACATATTTTTACGTTTTTTTTTATCGTTGTAGCAAATTCTAACAAAGAGACAGTAAACTTAAATCTTTTCCCACAAAATTAATGTCGTCCATGTAGTTACTGATGTTTTTGTGACCAAAAGTCACCCAAATATTTTTTTAATGGATTCATTGTGAAACTCAGCTGTTAATTCTCGAGGGGTTGAAAGTGTGCAAAAAAAACTAACTACATTGTTCAGGCACACTATTGGACTATTTTGAAAATCTATATTGTACATTGCCAAAATCCTTATACAGGTAAGATCGAAAATTAAAAAAAACTGGCTCAGGCCATGACCTTTTTTTGTTTTCGATACTGAATTATGTAGACCTTTATTAGTAAAACATGTCTATTAAATTTGGTACAATTTGCCACAGCCATTAAAAAAATAGAGCCGATCTAAATGTTGGCAAAAAATAGAAAACACGCTGTATATCAGAAACGAGAGGCATTAGTGTATGGCCAGTCACCCACGAAACACCTTGTATATATAGCTCCGATCCAATGATTCTTGAAGACATCATAAAAAAAATAACGTGTAGATGCGAAAGCAAGAAAACGGTTGTTATTTGCGAAATCGACGGTCATGTAGACGAGCTAGACGTCGCAGAGGCTGAAACAAAAACAGGCGACGAAACAATCGTTGATGAGAAAGTTGCAGAAAGTGCCTCAAATGATGTAGGTAGTGAAGAAGAATAATCACTTATAAAAAGACGGAAAATAAGTAAATTTTTGTATGTATCACAGTTCCTCATACAAGAACTTCATATAAGTATTGTAAACTTCAATAAAACAGGAAAAAATTAATATATATAATATAATTATTAATATGATTTATTTAGTTTTTAATGATCATTAAGTAATGATTGATAATTTTTTAATAATCATTAAGTTTTTAAGTCTATTTAGTGGAGCCAAACAAGCATCAAATTTTAGTGAAAAAGAAATTGATTCCAGTCTCAATTTTTTTTTAACGGATTCGTTGCATTGAATACTATATGAAATAGACGAAAAAATACAAAAAATCGATTCTTTTCATGTGTATGTGTAATATTTGTATGTGTATAGTTGATTATTTAATACTCTTTCGAAGAATAAGATCATAAGTTATTAAAAATTAATTAATAATAAAAAAAAAAATTATCAAAAAATAGCGAAATTTTTCGAAAAAATTGACAATTTTTTCCCCTTTTTTCTAGTTTAAAAATTTTTTCCTGTACGCCATCATGAAGTGCGTAAAAAAAACTTACACAAAAAAAACCCTCACGCGATGAACAAAAGTTATTGGCCAGTCGATTTTCAAATTTGAACAAAATTTTTGAGACTTGGGTAAATAGATATTTTGACTTGTACCCATTTATTGTTCACATTATTGAGTATAACTTATAAACATTTCATCAAAATTCACTTGAAACATCCGAAGTTATAACCAAAAAACCAATATTTAGCAGTTTTTTCAGTTTTTATTTTTTTGAGGTTATGTGTGTAGATAAATAGTTCATATTCTAACCGCTGATAGCGTATATCATAACTAACAGCGTCAATTTTTTTCACTTTTTTTGGACCTACACATACCGAGATATACTCATCTATATTTAGAAAGAACGACCAGAATGGTTGATTTTTCACAAAATGGCCGATAACTTGCGTAGAGCCGGTTGCTAGAGGTAGAAAATATCCATTTCCTATAGACTACTGGCAGATAGGCGGAGCTTATCACTATGTGATAGCTAGCGTTCGCAGTGGCCAAGTAGAAAGTTAATTCCTGTGTCGTTTACACGTACGTGAATAGGAGAATCCTTGTTTTTAATAAATATTTTATTATAATCTTTTTAAGAACGCGCAAATCTCTGGGTTTACTTTAATGCCACCAAAGTGGGAAGTGTTGAGAACGCCGCAGCGACAATTGACATTGTCAAAATCAGCAGTTTATTGTTTGTTATTGTGTAACATAATCTCCGGCTAATATCATGGAAAAATCATGCGATAGATCGAATAATACTAAAAATATAAAGTTTTATTCATTTCCCACATAGGGCAGTCAAATTGGACAAAAAGGACCCTAATTTCGGCAAAATTCCCCGATCGATGATTTTTGTTGGAATGTGTTCACAAAGATGTGGAGAACAAAAGAGCAAAATGTCACCGCGAGAAATTGTGTGGAAAATTCTTTACTAAACAATTTAGGTGCAATACGATACTTCATGAATAACTTTTTAAATTAAATTTGCATGAAAGAACTAACAAAACCATTGGAAAGAAAACAAATTTTTATGAAAGAAACATATATAATATGTGCAGTAATTTGTTAATTAATGCTCCAACTCGCGCTACGTCGGCCGTCCGTTCACACTGGAAATGCTGCATAATTTCCAGCGGCGGCATTTTGATATTTTGTTCTCCACACCTTTCTGAACACGTTTCAACAAAAATCATCGATCGGACAACTTTTCCGAAATGAAAATCTCCTTTAACAAGTCTGTATAAACTGGAGCAGAGGGAAAAGTGGATAAAAGCATGAAATACAAGATATGTGTGTAGTTAACAATTCAAAATATTCTGAGAAAATCCTAATTTTGTTAATTAATTTTATAACTCAGGGGGATCCTTATGGCAACCGAATAAGTGCTCAAAGATTTGCACATTTTATAGATAATACAAAATCGGACCATCTATTAAGTCCTAGTTTAGCGAAATCAATTTTTCCATCTTGTTACTCAAAGAAGGGCCCGACAGAAAAGTCTGTGTTAAACTCTAACAACGGTATATTTTCATTGAGTATTAATAATTAATTGTTTAGTCACATATACAATAGGGCGGGCCGAAAACGATTGAAATTTTTTTTTTTGAAATTTGATTTGGTATAGCAAAAAAAAGTTGTAGAATAACTTTAAAAATGTCCTGTATTTTTATGAAAAATATTAAATGAAATTTGGCCGCGCCCCAATGGCCTTAAAATAAAATTTTTGTAAAATTACTATTCTGGATCTGGTATAGCCGTAAATACTTTTTAAATAATGGGTCTAAATCACCAATCAAATTTCATAATTTTATCTTAATATTTAGCCGCGCCCCAACCTAAAAACATTTTTTACGCTTCATCCACACTTAGCCCGGTCCTGGTAATAACTGCCTATTGCGTCGTAGTTACGAGTGTCGACCTGTATGTATGTGGTACAATGCAAGTATAATGTGTTTATTTAGTTTCACGTTAAGTGAGCCTTCTGAAACCTTGGTTGTACTGACAAATTTTATTATGAAAGTCTGCTCGTCATTATGCCACTATGGAGCGGCAACATTTATGGAAATCGATAAGTCTATCCAGAGAATTGTG
Organism: Stenurella melanura; assembly: GCA_963583905.1. Lineage (NCBI taxonomy): Eukaryota > Metazoa > Arthropoda > Insecta > Coleoptera > Cerambycidae > Stenurella > Stenurella melanura. The sequence continues at coordinate 14,963,166 of OY757317.1, forward strand.
AAATAAAAAAGATTATTGACAGTGTTATTAGCACAAACGCTTATTTTGGACACCCCGAAAACATTTTGTTAACCATGATCACAGATTTTCGGAGTCATGTAAGAGAACTTGGGATTTATCGCATTTTGAGGGCTAGGAATTCGAGAGATTCAAAAAATGTAAGAGTGTTTAAAATATCTGCCTTCAACTAGAATGCTAAGGACTATATCGATTTAATTGACTGGAACAAATGTACCGTAACCGAACCGCCTCTTACAATGACCATTTCTACCGACGATTTAATGACAGCACTTCAGAGCAAATCTGTCATCACTATTAAACAATTTCCATGCCACACTCAAGCTGTCGAGTGATGTGTACACCGAAGCTTCAGGCAAAGTTTGTAGTCGTGACTCAAGAGACGGGTACATTCGCGTAAAATTTGGTGTTAGGAGTGATCTGCCATCATTTGAAACCAAAAATCTATACTACACTATAGATCCAAAAAAAGCAAAACTGAGTAACAAGTAAGTTAGATCTACGATTAGAATAAGTACAAGTAGTCGAAAAAGGGAGGAAGGGGTGGGAGGAACTTGGTAAGCAGCCACCTCCTCGCGGTGAGTTCTGGGTTGAGTAATTGATAAAGTATGTATATTATATTAAATAAAGACAATCAATACAATAATATTAGGCAGCCTTTTCGGCCCGCCCTAATATACAATATATTACAAAAATTGAAATGTCATCTCACCTACGCAAAAAACTGTTTAAACATAACAAAAAAACAATATTCACTCGAACATTACATTTACTCACTACGGAATTGTTTGTAATTACTGTATATGACAGTCGCGGCAATAAACAATTATTAAACTTTTGTAAAATCAGGGAAAAAACAAATCGACGCATACACATAAATATAAAAGCCACAGGAAGTAATTCGGAAATGCTCCACTGAAGCGCTAGTAGTCATTCTGCCACTACCCTATAGTATTCGATGTAACTAACGCAAAAAAAAATTGACACTGGAAACAATTCCTTGTTTGCTTATCTGACTTCACTAATGAGCTGTTTTCTCTGTAGTTACCGAAATTCTAATAGATGGCAGCAGGGGCTAACCAGGTTTATTTTGGCGGTATTATTTGAATTATTTGTTTTGTTTCATTCTGTCATTTGTCAACTCTCTGTGACATTGTTTTACGGATTATTGGTTAGGTATCAGGTTTTAATAATTATTACTATTGCAAGAGAAGTCTATTAACTTTAATTTATTTACATTTTGGTACAAACATTAATCATAAGTACAATGTTACGCTGTTATGCATTTTCACCAATAACGTTTCTACGAAAATTGCTTAACATGCAACACACGAATACTATATCCTCAGACAATATGGTTTCTGTACTATTAGAAGGTCTTTGGAGGATTTTATAAGTTTTTATGAGGCCAATTATACGTTCAACATGTACCCTTTTGCTGGCGATTTTCCTGGTTTTCCTGAGCATGGCATTGCGAATCCGATTTGATTTTAAAAAAAATTCTGGTATGTTTATAGTGACTCCGGTTACAGCGAAGAGATCTTGGACACCTTAGCGCCTCGGTTTTTTAATTCTTGTATGAGGTCATTAAGTGACCAAGTTCCATAATCTCTGATTATCAATGCCATTTCTGAAGCTGCATCCATCACAAAGTTTTTAGCGTTTCTAACAATTAACATTAAAACAAACTTATGTGAGGTTATCACCGATACACCGATGATTGTGCACGCGAACGCCAAGTCAATCAGCCAACCTGAAATAATTAAAATCGATGTAATGCCACCGAAATTTGGTAGTAAAACCTGGCTAGCCCCTGCTGCCATCTAGCGGCCCCGATAGTGCGAAAACAGCTCATTGGACAAGTAATATTGAAGGAAAATGGTATGCTGAGTCCATTAGTAAGGCCACTGAGTCGAAGTCTCTCGCCCACTACATGCACCGCTGTGTCAAACGGAACATGCTTTTATGGAGTTCAACATAGTTTGGCTTACAGTGCAGTCAATGATTCCGAAATATATTTTATATTAATTTGTTTTCAACTAATATGTGTACAAGTTTCAGCACTTAGAATCGGTGAGTAAAGGAGTACCGATTTTTCGAAAAATAAAAATTATATCAGCTCCAAGAGGTCGTAGAATATATGTTTTTTTCTTTAAACTCCTAGAAAATTAGCAGCTATCGATTGGCGCTGATGGCAATCCGATACAATTTTACATTGAAAATATAATCGAAGTTCTTTGTGTTAAATCTTTTTTTTGATATTTCGGTCATGTTTTCGCATATTTGCAATTATTTAATAATGCGCGCACTTAATGAACATATTAGTACAACTCTGCAAGAAAACTTTAAACCGGAAAACGTTTCGGTAAGTGTTCAGGAAGCTAAGTAAATGGAATTCTGCAAAATCGTCTCTTTTTCGAAAAAATCGATTATTGCAAAAATTAATCAATTTTTATCTATTTTTTTACACGATCTTTTTGTACTCTATTACTGGTCCAATAATTATAAAGATTTTCATAACAAAAAATGTTATCTGAGATTTTTCTTCATTAACTGGTAGTGAAGGGATTATGCATCACAAAACCACAAAAATCAGTTCTGGCGGACCGCGCAACCCCCCCAAAACACCACCCCCTTCGGTGAAAAAAGCCTTATTTTACTGATAACTGGTTAACCGTTGAAGATATAAAAATATTGCTCATTATGAAAAAGAAAGCTTGGCTAATTACCTAAAAAAAAAATCCTGTTGTAATTTTCTTGTATATGCCATCGTCTTCGAGAAAAGCGATATTGAAAACAATTGCAAAATTTGCATTTTTAATGCGCACGAATTTTCAATTATTTGAAATTTTTTGCGCGCGGCATAGAAACAATTGAATTGTTCGAAAGCCAAACATGCTAGGAAGAAAAATTAAAATTTTGTTAATTGTAAATATTTTAATTTTGATTCAGTTTTCTTACAATGTGTTGTTATTTAAAAATTTTGATTTAGAATTTTAAATAATAATATACATTCGTTTCTTTTTCTTTAAAATGCAAAGGTAACTTGATGCGAAATTTTTTGATAGCCGTATAATAATAACTGTAGATTTAAAATACCACAAGTACAATCCGTTTTTACAGTTTTTCAAATAAATGTTAATAAAAACCCAAGCATAGTGATGTCAATGGATTCGTAGAAAATGGCAATTTAATGGATATAAGGAGCCACCACCGTCCCATTTGAAAAAAAGAGTTATTTCAAAAAACTAAATTACTTGCATTAAAATGCCTACAAAATGGTTAATAATAGTAACTATGTATAAATATTTTTTCTGTACAATTTAAAATGACAAAGTACTTATTTTTTCATTTCATAGCAGTCTAGATTAAAATTTATAATTGCTATAAAAAATAACAACTTGCCATACATTTACAAAAATCAACACATGTTGAAAAATTCATTCTGAATCCAAAAATGTAATAATATACAGGGTGTTCCATTTGAAAATCAGAAGTTAGGGTTATTTCCTGCGAAACCGGAAGTGGTATTAAATAACTTCATATGTCAAAAAATGCAGTTTTCTGTATGACCCTAGGCCCCCCTAGATTCATTTTGAGCCACTACTTTGTGTAGATTTTTTAATTTTAAACAAAAATAATATAGAAAAAGAGATAGCATAGATTTGAAATGAATATCAATGAATTCAGAAAAAAATCTATAATTTATTGAACACAATGAGCCACCACTTCCCCATTTGAAAAAAAAAGTTTTCGATCAAAAAGTGATATGTTCAACTTTGGAGGCTTCGTAAATGGTTATTAATGAAATTAAATGAAAAATTATATTTTTCCCTTGGGCTTTACATGCCGTAGAACAAATTTTGGTATTCCAAAGCACTCTAGACGAATATCCTAAAATGCTTAAAAAAAACTGAACATCGACTCAAAAATTCGCGAAATTCTCATGGTATACTCAGAATGTTGTCCTGAATCCAAATATGTAAAAATATATAGGGTGTTCCATTTAAAATTCGAAAGCTGCGGTCATTTCCGGGTAAACCGGAAATGGTGTCATACCATTTTTCATGTCCAAAAATCTATTTTTACAGGTACTTTATGCATCCCAAATTTCAAATGAATAAGTTAAAAAATAAAGGAAATATAAGGGTGAGCCACTTACTTGTGGCACCCGGTATATAAGATAAACATAATAATAGTAATAATAATAAAACTTTATTGCTATAGATCTTACAAAGAAAAGACATTAGCATTGTCAAGAAGTGATTACAAAATATCCAGGTAGAATAAAATAAAATAAGATAAGAGATACACATTAAAATTTGTAAAATATAAAAAAGGAGAACAACGTTAAAAAGGTAAAAAACATACACTTAAAATTAGCTTAAAACTAAAGGTAAAATAACTATTATCTAACATGTACAATTGATTAATAAAATCATTTGTTCTTATGCATTTAAAAAATCACTGAATGAATAAAATGTATTTTCTAGTAAGTACAATTTTAGATGTTTTTTAAAGGAGTGGATGTTATTTATAGACTAATTCTCCTGGCAGAGCATTGTAGGCCTTTATAGCGTTATAACATGAGCCTCTTTCATAAAAGCTATGATAATGCACTGGTACTCTGAGATCAGGCCCGTTCCTCGTTGTCATATCTTGATATACATCGTTGTTTCTTGTAAATTCAGTACTATTTTGCTTAACGAATAACACTAATTTCTATATATACAAAGACGGGATGGTAAGTATTTCCAATTCTTTAAATAAAGGTTTACATGAATCTCTGCAACAGACATTCATTATACATCTAATTATGCGTTTCTGATTGATAAATACTTTCTGCCAGTGTACGGAAGAGCCCCAGAATATTATCGCATATTCTAGAACACTTTGTACACACGCAAAGTAGAATATTCTTAAACAATCGATGGAGAATTGGTTTCTCATAAATCGTATTACATAACAAGAAGTATTTAATCTATATATCAAGGTATTAGTGTACGATTCCCAGCTTAACCTACTGTCTAGCGTTACGCCAAGAAATTTTACACTTTCTAATTGTGTGATTGAAGAACCATTTAATTTGACATATAATGAATTATCTGGTTCAGTGGAGAAAATAATAATGAAACTAAACTGCTGGCCACTCGAACTTACACATAAAGACTTTTAGGCAAAATTTAAAGTTCAATATTTTCAACAGGAATGCAAATTTTTGAACGCGGCTTGCAAATTTTAAGAGCTAGTTTTTTTCGGATTAAGCTACATGACGTATATTTATCGTAGGACCATAAGTTTAATATATACGGGGTGATCAATAAAGTCATGCAAAAAATCAAAAGGTTTGTATGAGTGAAATTTCCGCAAAAAATTTTTTTGGTCGTTGCAATATGGTTCCTTACTAAGGTAACATCAATATCTCTAGACGGTTTGTCAGTTTTTGGATTAAGGCCCTTAGGCCTTGTACACACTACTCAACATAAAATTTGGATACCGAAATCTTTAAAATGCTATAACTTGACATTGGATTGACGGTTCCTGATGATTTTTGCGGATTTGGAATCCTTATTTCACGTAGATTTTCTATGGTCTAAGCATTTTATTTGAGGGTTGAAATTTACACATTATACCGGGTCGATAATAAACAAAAACGTAGGGTACGACGGGCTCTAAAGTTTGGCATTATTTAAATTTTTGTAAAAATAAATTCTCACCTCAAGTTGTTTTTATTTAATGTTCTTCTCACTGTTCTGTCCGAAACTCACACCCCAGTTTGTTGTCTCAAAGAATCATTCAGTTTTACAGAGTTTTTTGTCCACCCCCATGCCCATAATTATGATCGGGTGTAATTTCTACGCGACGCGTCAATTTCAAAGTAGGCATTGGACAAACAAATTTGTTGCTATGGAATTAAAAACTTTTTACATTATTTTAGAAATAATCTGACATATTTCAATGTTATAATTTTGTAAAGTTTAATTAATATGAGGCGTTTAACCACGGCAGAAAGGGAAAATTTCATTCGACTTCTCAACGAAGGAATGTCAAAACAGCAAGTTGCGCACATTTACAATGTCAGCCGAAAGACAATTTACAATTTGAACCGCCGCGTCGAAACTACTGGTGATTATAATTATGGGCATGGGGTGGACATACAAAAAAAATAAACCAAAGAACCAAAAGAATTTTAATGAGAGAAACTATGCGGAATAGAACAAAGAACTCTAGAAAACTAAATGACTCTTTAAGACAACAAACTGGGGTGAGAGTTTCGGACAGAACAGTGAGAAGAACATTAAATAAAAACAACTTGAGGTGAGATTTTTTTTTTTAAAACAACATAATGCCAAACATTTTAAATTATAGAGCCCGTCGCAGAGCAAAATGTGTGCGGTTATTACAACGCCATAGAGCGAATAGGCGGGCATGGGCAAATCGGCATGCGAATTGGGGTAATGCCGAGTGGAGCCATTGTTTATTTACTGACGAAACAAGATTTAATTTGTTTCACTCCGATGGCCGAATGTTAGTTTGGAGAAGGCCAAATCAGCGATATTTGGAGGAAAATATGGCCCCTCAAGAAGCATTTGGTGGCGGAGGTGTTACAGTGTGGGGAGATATCACAAGAAATGGTAAAACCGAGCTATTCATTACCAACCAAACCATTAATGCTACTGTTTATCAGGAGGAAATTTTGGGACCTATTGTTGTTCCTTTTGCTCGACATTACGGCCCAGAAATTCTATTGGTGGATGACCACGCTCGACCTCACAGAGCGCGAAGGATCACACAGTTTTTGCAGGCACAAAACATCAATAGGATGGACTGGCCTGCAAAGTCTCCGGATCTTAATGTCATCGAACACGTTTGGTCTTATTTAAAACTTAAAGTAAGATATCTTGATGTACCCCCTGAAACCTTAGAAACGCTCAGTGAGGCCATTCGTGAAGAATGGGAGAATATTCCACAAGATTTTATAAATAATCTTGTGGATACTCTACCAAATCGATGTCGGGAAGTAATATTCCGAGCAGGAGGACCAACAAAATACTAGCTTCTCTTTTTTTTTAATTAATGTACCTAATTTTAATTAGGTAATTTTAATTTAATTTTAATTTAAGTTTAAATTAAATTAATTTTTAATTTTTTAGTTAAATTTTTTTTCAGTTATTAAAAATTACCAGAATTAGAATTATAATTTTTTTAAGAATTGACTTTTGGTCGTTGTTAAGCAATGTTGTATACTGTAGAATTTAATGTAATAAACTTGTTCCTGTCGCTACGTTTTTGTTTATTGTCTACCCGGTATAATGTGTAAATTTCAACCCTCAAATAAAATGCTTAGACCATAGAAAATCTGCGTGAAATAAGGATTCCAAATCCGCAAAAATCATCAAGAACCGTCAATCCATTGTCAAGTTATAGCATTTTAAAGATTTCGGTATCCAAATTTTATGTTGAGTAGTGTGTACAAGGCCTAAGGGCCTTAATCCAAAAACTGACAAAACCGTCTAGAGATATTGATGTTACCTTAGTAAGGAACCATATTGCAATGACCAAAAAAATTTTTTGGGGAAATTTCACTCATACAAACTTTTTGATTTTTTGCATGACTTCATTCATCACCCCGTATATAATAAGCTTATGGTCCTACGATAAATATACGTCATGCAGCTTAATTCTAAAAAAACTAGCTCTTAAAATTTGCAAGCCGCATTCAAAAATTTGCATTCCTGTTGAAAATATTGAACTTTAAATTTTGCCTAAAAGTCTCTATGTGTAAGTTCGAGTGGCCAGCAGTGTATATAAAAGCAGTGTCTGCTAAATAAATAAGTATATGAATATTAAGCAATGTATTTTGTATACAGGATTTGGACGGACTTATAGGCGCAATAAAGGCCAGTAGCCACAACGTAACCTGCGGTACCGCAACCACAATACATCTAGACGTGGGCAAATTGGTAACGGACAGGGTTCCCCCAGAAGAAATAAAGTTGATAAGGGTTCCGTTAAAGCAGACCCATCTGTCTCTTAATCTATCCGACAATGCTTTTGAGACAATGGGCGACGCCGTCGGCGACAACCTTGATACGGCGCACGCCGAACTAGCTACAGGTGCAAAAGCAGCTGATATTCTCAAACAACTGGCACATCAAGAATACAAACCGGAGGTACAGTTTACGACTGGGAAGGCAACAACACGAACGACCAACGCACCGACCAAGACAACATACACTGGAACGACCACGGAAACGACCAAGGAAACCACCAAGGAAACGCCCAAGGAAACAAACGCCCAAGGAAGTGCCCAAGGTAACGAACATGTTAAAATTAAAGGCCATAAAACCTAGAAGTAAGAAATTCCAATTTGAATCAGCTACGGAACAAATCTGTACCGACGAACATTCCGATCATTATGATTAGCAAAGTATTTACCTTATTTACGATATATGCTGTAGTTTATTCGAACCTTTTACTATAATATGTGAAATGTACAATATTTAATTTAATACATGTATATAAGCCATTAATAAGATGTTCTTATTTTAATACAGTAAACCAAGGAAGTGACATGGAAGATTTTGGACAGTTTGGGACATTTGGACCCTTTATTTAAAAACATACTCGAATCATGGGAAGATCACTAAAAAAATTCCAAACATATGAAGTGTTGGTGTGCTTCCGGGTCTTTTTCCGTGTAATTGGTAGGCTCCCGTGGAAGCCATGCTTGTCTGAACAACGTTTCGGCGGAATCTCATCTGCCATCATCAGGTTCTCGCTGAAAGCTACCTCGTTGCTCGAACTGATCTGTTCAGTTCGAGCAACGAGGAGCAGCAATAGGCAGCTTTCAGCGAGAACCTGATGATGACAGACGAGATTCCGCCGAAATATCGTTCAGACAATCATGGCTTCCGCGGGAGCCTACCAACTACACGGGAAAACACCCGGAAGTACACCAACACTTCATTTAACACCCGTGAAAACCTAAGAAACAACATAGGTTTTTTTGCAATAGATTGAATATTAATCTTAATCAATCAAATTTAATTAATTTACATTGAATATTGAACTGAGCGAAATTTTATTAAAACGGATTAATTAAAGAGATGTGAAATGAAAAATGCTTGTTCAAGTTTTGTTACTTCGCTCGCATACCAAAGGGAAGTATTGTATTCGAGAAAAACTCACCCTCCGAGATTTTTTCGAATTCTGACGTTTCAGATCACGTAGATTTCGAAAATATAGGTTTTTCAATTCAGTCAGTCTGTCTGTCTGTCTGTCTGTTGGTGCATTAACTAAAAAAACTACTTGACGGAGAGCAGCCAAATTTGGTAAGTAGTTGACCCTCCTGCCAGCGAAGAAATGGTTAAACTTTCACTGGAAAATATACAGGGTGAACCGTCTAAATGGAATAAATAGTGAAACAATTTTTTTTTGCTTAAATTTAAAATTTCCACGTTTCATGACACGCTAAACCTATTTCACAAAAAAAAATTTTTTTTCACCGACACGAAAAAATTTTTACCACTAAAATCGATAAAAAATATTTTTTTCTTTGTTCAAATTTAAAATTTCCAGGAGCATTCTAAATCAATTTTAAAAAAAATTAAATTTTTCTTAACATTTTTGAAAAATGTCTCATCACAAATAGATGGAAAATTTTTTTCTTTCTTCAAATTTAAAATTTCCACGTTTCATAGCGTTCTAAATCTATTAAAAAAAATTAGAAAATTTATTTACCATTTTTGAAAAAAATTTACCACTAAAATAGATGGAATTTTTTTTCTTTGTTCAGATTTAAAATTTCCACGTTTACATGGCATTCTAAAACTATTCAACAAATTTAAAAATGTTTTTGAAACATTTTAAAACATTTTTGAAAACAATTTATAAAAACTGTCTTATTAAGTAATCAATATCCTGAGAGTTTTGTTGATAGTCAGTTATTGAACATTGGTAGTAGAGAGAATATACTATCAAAACCTGAGGTATTTAGGTCAATGGCAGTAATTCCATATATACATGGTTTATCGGATAAATTACGAAAAATTGGGAACAGGTTTTCCGTACGAACGGTTTTTCAAACGGGCTCCACGCTAAGATCGGTTTTATCAAGAACCAAACCTCCAAATATTGTTCAAAGTTCAAAAAATTGTATTTATAGCGTTCCGTGTGAGTGCGGAAAATATTACGTAGGTGAATCATCTAGACCTTTCAACGTAAGGCTTGGTGGACATAGAAATTACGCTAGAAGGGGAGAATTTGAAAAATCCAAAATTTGTGAACACGCGTGGGATAATAATCATAGAATTAAATGGGACTCGGCGAAGATTTTGGAAAAAGAGAGCAACGGAACTAAAAGAAAACTTAAAGAATCCGCGATTATTTTATTAAACGAGGATAGATGCGTTTCTAATTATTCAATAGATTTTTGTACTAGTTGGTTGCCCATCCTTAGAGACGAAGTAAGTAAAAATAAGATAAATATAATTTAATGTCTCACGTGACTATGGAAATACATAAACAAAGAACTGTCATGGTTGACGGCTAAAAAAGTTTTGAGAACGGAAGTAGATTCTCTTCCGAAACGTTAACTACCTATAGCTTCGATTTTCAGTTTTTAGCTTATAACATTGTTCTAGTTTATATATTTTTAGGTGTGAAACATTTTGAAACAGTCAAGTACTCAAGAACCAACCTCTGTCTGATCCGTTTGGCGCAGAGGTTTTGTCATTAAAATTTTTAAATATTTTTCAGTGGCAAAATACCCAATAAAAAGTAAGAAAATTTTTAATCTACTTACTACACTACTATAGAATAGACGAAAAAAATTGTTTTGCTGAAATTTAAAATTTTCACGTTTCATGACATTCCAAACCTATTTCGGAAAAAAAATGGCAACATTTTTTTACCATTTTGGAAAAAAATTTAACTAGAATAAATGGAAAACATTTTTTCTTTGCTCAAATTTAAAATGTTCACGTTTCATGACATTCCAAACCTATTTCGGAAAAATAATTGCAACATTTTTTTACCATTTTGGAAAAAATTTTTAACGTTATTCATGGATATTGTCTTAGTTTTGCATGGAACATCGTTATGAGTGGCTTTAGGCTTTTCTGATGAGTCCACAATAAGGACGAAAAACGTTTCAAAGACTAAGCATTTCCAAGAAACTGAATGAGATTTTATGAAAATGTAATCCTTTAGAATGAAAAAACTTTTAGAGACAAGGTACGTAAATAAATTAATTTCAGGCCTTTGTTCTCATTTTTAACTGAATTTACATATCGTAGGGGATCATGTAGATACTAGTTTAGCCTGCCTAGCCGTAGGGGACTATGTTGGATGCTAGTGTTAAAATAAGAATGGCAAATAAGAATTTTTAGTTGTTAGCATAACCAGAAGTCAGGTTATCGAAAGAATGCAAAGATTTTATTAATATTTTTATATATAGTTTTTTCCTTTAGTTTTCATAGATAGCTTTTCTTTAGGCTGTTTGCAAAATCCTATAAAGAATATGTTTCACTATTCAAACAAATTTAAAAATGTTTTTGAAAAATTAAAAAAAAAAATTGAAAACATTTTTAATATACTACTTATACAATAGACAAAAAAATTTGATTTGCTCAAATTTAAAATTTCCACGTTTCATGACATTTCAAACCTATTTCGGAAAAAAAATTGCAACATTTTTTTACCATTTTGGAAAAAAATTTAACTAGAATATATGGAAAAAATTATGTTTTTACTCAAATTTAAAATTTTCACGTTTCATGACATTCCAAACCTATTTCGGAAAAAAAATTGTAACATTTTTTATAATAGACGGAAAGCATTTTTTTTGCTCAGATTTCAAATTTTCACGTTTTATGACACTCTAAACCTATTTAAGTAAAAGAAAATTTGAAACTAATTTTCAAACATTTTTGAAAAGTTTTTTATCACCAAAATAGATGGATTTTTTTTTTATTTGTTCAAATTTAAAATTTCCACGTTTCATGGCATTCTAAACCTATTTTAAAATAAAACTTTTTGAAATTTTTTTCTACCAGCATTTCTGAAAAAATTTCTACCACTAAAATAGAAAGAATTATTTTTTTTTTGCTCAAAAGTAAAATTTCCACGTTTCATGATATTCTAAACCTATTTCAGAAGAAAAAAATTTTGAAAATTTTTTTTACCAACATTTTTGAAAAATTTAAAAAAGAATGAAATTTTTTAACCACCACTATATTTCCACTCCATTACTTGAATGTGGAATTGAAAATGTGACAGATGACAATAATATTTGGCATATGCACCTATTACACTTTTATTGAGAAATGTACAGGGTGATCATCCCAAGAAATAATTCAGTCATGGTGGACATTTGTAAAGATATTTGCGCAAGCCTTCCATATGTGACACCTGTTATTTAGTATTGAACTTTTGCTGTTGGATGAGCACTCTGTATATTTTTTGACTAAAACTTATCAGGTTTTCTTTGTAATAATAGTGATAGCTATATTCCGATTATTATTTCCAATGTCATTTGTAATTATTAATTTCTTAGTATGACTGCCATGCACAAATAAAGAGGGAAGTTCTGTGTAAATACCTCTACCGATTTTTACTATCTGTTTTCGATTCCAATCAATGGCCATTTTTAAACAATAAAAAATAGTTTTAACCCACTCTTGGAGGTAAAAGTTCTAGTCCCTTCAAACTAGTCAAAAAATCGCTGTTTTATGGAAAAACTGAGACCTGTAAAAAGTTTTTTCTCTATCTGGAGGAAAAGCTATGCATTTTGGTGAAAAATGTCAGGAGAGCAAAGTTATAGAGCATAAAATTTGATATAAATTTTGTCTCTACATTTTCGTCCGAATTCCGCATAGTTTCGCCGCTAGAGAGCGCGAAAGAAATATATATATTATAGACTTTTGCGCCTTTTTAGATCTTCAGCCAAAATTATGCAATTTGGTGATAAATATCAGGAAAGCAAAGTTATAGAGCACAAAATTTACTATAAATTTTTTCTTTACATTTTTTCCGCGTAGTTTCGTCGCTAGAGAGCCTTAAAGTTCATATATATTCTTCTCTCGCGCCCTCTAGCGTCGAAACTATGCGAAATTCGAAAAAAACATGAAAAAGTACAGACAAAATTTGTAGGATATTTTATGCTTTACAACATTACTCTCCTGATATTTCTCACTAAAATGCATAATTTTGGCTGAAAATCTAAAAAAGGCGCAGACGTCTAGATATATATTTCTTTCGCGCTCTCTAGCGGCTAAACTATGCGAAAATCGAACAAAAATATAGTGACAAAATGTGTATGAAATTTTACGCCCTACAACTTTGCTTTCCTAATATTTTTCTCCAAAATGCAGAGTTTTTCCTCAAAATGGAGAAAAAGGCAGAAAGCGCTAAAAATCATATATATGTATACATTTCTCAAAAGCCACCCTTTTTTAGAACTTCGGAGGGTGAAAGTCATGTTTAGATACAAGTGTCATATCTGTGGGAAAATTTATTTAATCTTTCTTAATTTTAAGAGACTATTCCCTTAACTACCCTTTAAAATTCTCGAATTCAATTGCAATAAAAAGATTAAGTTTCAAATATTAGTTCCTTGAATTTTCATGGTAATTTAAACCTTTACTTTACCTTAACCTTTACAATATTTTACAAAATATTTTCAGCCTTTTAGCGGCTAAATTCACCCCCAAATCGACTTGAAAAAAAAATATGAAAACAAATTTTCTTTTACTATTTGCTTTCAATTCGAATCAATGGTCATTTTTAAACAATAATAAATTAAACATTCTTCATTTTCTGAAGACAAAAGTATTTCTAAATAAATTTAAGTAATTTAGTTTAATAAGAAATTTTGTTATTCTGTTAATAGTACAGGCAATGAAGGCAAAATGTTGTAAAAACCTCGCAAAAATTAATAAAGGAATCATCTCTGGGATTTAAGTAGTTAATAACCTGTAGAATGGAATGATGGAATACCGGTTAAAATAATGAAAATACGGAAAAAAGTGTTCAACAAAATTTGTAGCTCGTCTCTTTCTCTACAAAATAGGCTTTTACCAATTTTTGTCTTACTTAAGCCGTTTAGGAGATAAATACAGTTTTCCACTTATAGTTTTCAGCCGCTCTGAAATGCGCGGAAAATTAGAATTCTCTGGGAGTTTCGTACGACCGGAGATATCGATCGATAATTATTACTATTCAGAGCCGCTAAAAAAAATGAAATCAACGTGAAATGTAGAAAAAAATCTCAGCTTTAATGTGGAACTAATCACAAAATTCATACAAATTTTTATCATAGGGAAAATAGTGTTAGAAAATGACTTAGTAAACTTTATACAGTTGATTTATTCACATCTTTGAGTTTTAGGTATCCTGCCTATTTCTCCCGTAACAATGGGTGCTTTTTCACTGCATGGATTCGATTTCACGTACTTTAATCTCTATTTCGTGAAAATTTCATTGAAGAATGTTAAGAAACAAATAAGTTGTATATGTTTTACTGTATAATTGTGTATTTTCTGATGTGTATGAATAATGTAGACAAATTCAAAAAGTACTGCGCGCATTTAAAAAACTATAAAGTAATTCAAGAGAATATATTTTATTGTACTTATTATCCAAAAATTAAGACTGTGCGATTATTATTACTTAAGATATAGCGAATTGAACTCCAAAATTTGGAGGTGATTGATCGATGAGAAATATTCCCTCTACTTTAATCGCAAGGCATATTTTTCCAACAAAAGTAATTGCAATAAATGTTAATTAGATTAATATATTATTATATAAGAATATATAAGCAAAATGAATTATCATTCTAACTACTCCCGGCAAAGATATGAATAAATCTGCGGATCAACTGTACAAAGTTAACTAAGCCTGCCCTAAATTGTTAATTTGTCTGTACTATAATAACATACTGACACTTTCTCTCCTTGATAAACTTTTTTTTAAGAATGTTGTAATTAGTTCCACATTAAAGCTGAGGCTTTTCTCTACATTTTATGTTATTTTCATTTTTTTAGGGGCTAGGAATAGTAAGAATTATCGATCGATGTGCCCGGTCGTACTAAACTAATACCTTTTCAGTTGAGAAAATGACGAGCTACAACTGTTGTTGGGAACTTCTCTCTCTATTTTCATTATTTCGGCCGCTAGAGCAAGAAAACCGAAAATCAAAAAGTTTTTCCAAATTTTTTTAAATTTTCCAGGAACTTGGTGTGCAAAGTGCAAAGAATGCATCATTCTCCAGGTTATTACCTACTTAAATCTCAGAGATGATCCTTTTATTAATTTTTGTTACCCTAAATTGTTAATTTGCCTGTACTATAATAACATATTGGTTCTAAAGTTTACCTAACCAACATAAAAAAACAATAAAATTCTCGACTGGACTATTGTAAAATCACCCTATTGATGCACTTGATATTATTTTTGTATTCGATTGTCTTCATATACTTCATATAATGAAAAACTTTTAATTTATTTTCGTTTAAAAATGAACATTGATTCAAATTTAAAATAGTAAAAGAACAAAAATTGTTTTCATGTTTTTTTCAAGTCGACATATGGATGGTTTTACCCCCTAAACGGCTGAAAACACTTAGTAAACCTTATTTAAATTTAATATTACATTTAAAATGCCATAAAAATGCATAGAACTAATATTTGAAGCTTAATTTATATGGCACTTGAATTTAGGGATTTTAAAGGGTAGTTCTACCACCAAGGGTGTGTTAAAATAATTCTTTATTGTTTAAAAATGGCCATTGGTTCGAATCGAGAGCAAATAGTGAACAAAAGTTTAAACACGCATTCTTTATTTTACATCATTTTAAGGGGTAATTAACCCCTTTTAATTATTGTTCCGTTGTCACATTGTATGTTTATTTTTAATATGATTCGGGCGGTTTTATTTTGTAAGATTGAAAATAATTAGCTTTGCCGACCCTACAAGCAAGCTTTTTGGGACAAGTTGGTGAAGTCACTTGTCAATAGAAGATTCTGAAGACGTAGGTGGTCATATACACTGCTGGCCACTCGAACTTACACATAGAGACTTTTAGGCAAAATTTAAAGTTCAATATTTTCAACAGGAATGCAAATTCTTGAACGCGGCTTGCAAATTTTAAGAGCTAGTTTTTTTCGGATTAAGCTGCATGACGTATATTTATCGTAGGACCATAAGTTTATTATATACGGGGTGATCAATGAAGTCATGCAAAAAATCAAAAAGTTTGTATGAGTGAAATTTCGGCAGAAAATTTTTTGATCGTTGCAATATGGTTCCTTACTAAGGTAACATCAATATCTCTAGACGGTTTTGTCAGTTTTTGGATTAAGGCCCTTAGGCCTTGTACACACTACTCAACATAAAATTTGGATACCGAAATCTTTAAAATGCTATAACTTGACATTGGATTGACGGATCTTGATGATTTTTGCGGATTTGGAATCTTTATTTCACGTAGATTTTCTATGGTCTAAGCATTTTATTTGAGGGTTGAAATTTACACATTATACCGGGTCGATAATAAACAAAAACGTAGCGACAAGAACAAGTTTATTACATTAAATTCTACAATATACAACATTGCTGCTCAACAACGACCAAAAGCCAATTCTTAAAAAAATTATAATTCTAATTCTGGTAATTTTTAATAACTGAAAAAAAAATTAACTAAAAAATTAAAAATTAAAATTAAATTAAAATTACCTAATTAAAATTAGGTACATTAATTAAAAAAAAGAGAAGCTAATATTTTGTTGGTCCTCCTGCTCGGAATATTACTTCCCGACATCGATTTGGTGGAGTATCCACAAGATTATTTATAAAATCTTGTGGAATATTCTCCCATTATTCACAAATGGCCTCACTGAGCGTTTCTAAGGTTTCAGGGGTACATCAAGAGATCTTACTTTAAGTTTTAAATAAGACCAAACGTGTTCGATGACATTAAGATCCGGAGACTTTGCAGGCCGGTCCATGCTATTGATGTTTTGTGCCTTCAAAAACTCTGTGATCCTTCGCGCTCTGTGAGGTCGAGCGTTGTCATCCACCAATAGAATTTCTGGGCCGTAATGTCGAGCAAAAGGAACAACAATAGGTTCCAAAATTTCCTCCTGATAAACAGTAGCATTAATGGTTTGGTTGGTAATGAATAGCTCGGTTTTACCATTTCTTATGATACCTACTCACACTGTAACACCTCCGCCACCAAATGCTTCTTGAGGGGCCATATTTTCCTCCAAATATCGCTGATTTGGCCTTCTCCAAACTAACATTCGGCCATCGGAGTGAAACAAATTAAATCTTGTTTCGTCAGTAAATAAACAATGGCTCCACTCTGCATTACCCCAATTCGCATGCCGATTTGCCCATGCCCGCCTATTCGCTCTATGGCGTTGTAATAACCGCACACATTTTGCTCTGCGACGGGCTCTATAATTTAAAATGTTTGACATTATGTTATGTTTTTAAAAAAAAAATCTCACCTCAAGTTGTTTTTATTTAATGTTCTTCTCACTGTTCTGTCCGAAACTCTCACCCCAGTTTGTTGTCTTAAAGAGTCATTTAGTTTTCTAGAGTTCTTTGTTCTATTCCGCATAGTTTCTCTCATTAAAATTCTTTCGGTTCTTTGGTTTATTTTTTTTGTATGTCCACCCCCATGCCCATAATTATGATCACCAGTAGTTTCGACGCGGCGGTTCAAATTATAAATTGTCTTTCGGCTGACATTGTAAATGTGCGCAACTTGCTGTTTTGACATTCCTTCGTTGGGAAGTCGAATGCAATTTTCCCTTTCTGCCGTGATTAAACGCCTCATATTAATTAAACTTTACAAAATTATAACATTGAAGCATATCAGATTATTTCTAAAATAATGTAAACAGTTTTTAATTCCATAGCAACAAATTTGTTTTTCCAATGCCTACTTTGAAATTGACGCATCGCGTAGAAATTACACCAGATCATAATTATGGGCATGGGGGTGGACAAAGAACTCTGTAAAATTGAATGATTCTTTGAGACAACAAACTGGGGTGTGAGTTTCGGACAGAACAGTGAGAAGAACATTAAATAAAAACAACTTGAGGTGAGAATTTATTTTTACAAAAACTTAAATAATGCCAAACTTTAGAGCGCGTCGTACCCTACGTTTTTGTTTATTATCGACCCGGTATAATGTGTAAATTTCAACCCTCAAATAAAATGCTTAGATCATAGAAAATAAGGATTACAAATCCGCAAAAATCATCAAGAACCGTCAATCCAATGTCAAGTTATAGCATTTTAAAGATTTCGGTATCCAAATTTTATGTTGAGTAGTGTGTACAAGGCCTAAGGACCTTAATCCAAAAACTGACAAAACCGTCTAGAGATATTGATGTTATCTTAGTAAGGAACCATATTGCAACGACCAAAAAAATTTTTTGCGGAAACTTCACTCATACAAACTTTTTGATTTTTTGCATGACTTCATTGATCACCCCGTATATAATAAACTTATGGTCCTACGATAAATATACGTCATGCAGCTTAATCCGAAAAAAATTAGCTCTCAAAATTTGCAAGCCGCGTTTAAAAATTTGCATTCCTGTTGAAAATATTGAACTTTAAATTTTGCCTAAAAGTCTCTATGTGTAAGTTCGAGTGGCCAGCAGTTTAGATACTAGTTTAATCTGCTTAGCCGTAGGGGACTATGTTGGATGCTAGTGTTATAATGAGAATGACAAATAAGAAATTGGACAAATTTATTATAGGATTTTGATTTGCTAGCATAACCAGAAGTCAGGTTATCGAAACAATGCAAATATTTCATTAATATTTTTACATATAGTTTTCTCTTAGTTCTCATATAGTTGTTTTTTTCGCTGTTTGCAAAATCCGATAAAGAATATATTTCATTACTATAAGCAAACAAATAATAAATAATTCACTTTTAAATATGCATATAGTACATAGGCTCCAATACTAGTTAGCTAATAGATAGGTGAATATCTGTTGATTTTTATCAGTCAGCTTTTTTATCAGTATGTGACCCCTCACAAGCACCTATCCCACCGACGCACGACGTGAGGCCGGAAAATAGCTTTGTTTTTTTTTCAATATCTAGAAAGCGGCTTCGAATTTTGTAATCAAATAAAATGCTAAATGAGGCCAATAAACGTACTTTTCGACTGTTTTTTGTGTGGAACCAATGCGTGTAATTGTTTTCAAATACGACCCCCCACAAGCACCCATCCCACCAACGTACAGCTGGAAAGCCGCTCTGTTTTTTTTTTATTTCTGGAAAACGGTTTATATTTTTTGAGTGAGATAAGGAACAGAATGTTTCTAATGAACGCACCTTCGAGTATTCTTAGTTTCTAGCCGATTTTTATCATTTTTTGTTTTTATAGTCCAAAATCACGCTAAGTTCTTTAATTATAACAAATAGTTTTATTCGAGGAGTCAAAAACGCGACGAGAGGGGGAAAATGGTCGGGTTCTTGAGCGGGAACGGCAACGGCAATCCGTGCCCCGAAAAACTGAAAAATCAAAACGCTGATCCTGATATTGCGAGCTATTGGGTTTATTAGTTTGACTCATCTCTAAGCTATGAATAAGTTTAGAACTGGTTAACTCCAATTCGTCTAACCGATTGACAATACTCGTAATTTCAGAAATATTAGACGATGGGTTAAAAATAGCAGCAGTACGCGAAGTAGCAAAACTAAAATGGGCCGGCAAAGGGTGAAAAACAGGGGACATGGATGGACTATCGCAAGCTTCCCAAACCTTATCAGCAATTTCCAAAACATCCTCTATACCGGTTTTGGCCGAAGTCGTAATGGCTATAGAGACAGGTTTGGGTAGACGACGCTGCCAGAGTCGAAGCAACAAATCGGGGCTGACCATTTCAGAAACGCGAACGATACTCAACATATGCCGGTAAAAATCGGAGGGTTTACGGTCTCCTAAATAAGCGCCCGTGAGTAGATCTTCGAGACGTTTCTCCTGCCTTGTCGACAAGCGCGTAATGATAGCCGCACGAAGACTGTCACATAAATTTTGAGCAGGCGGAGAGCAAATGACGTCGTATACTAAATCAATAATTTCTAAAGGCAATGAAGAAATGACAAGATCGTACTTTTTTCTATCATTGGTGCGAGTCAACTTGACTGAACCAGACTTCTGTAACAAAAGTCAAATTAAGAGAGCCAAATCCGGCCCTGTGTCATAGAGCCACCGTATTCTCTTACTTCCGATTTCGGTAATTTTAAGGGTCGAGATTTTAGTACAATAAAATACTGGTCATAGAAACATCTGTTTTATCTTGCAAACTGATTTACTTTAGAGCCCAGGAAACATGCTTTGTTAACTTTACTCTTTATTAGGTAGTCGACGTTAGCCACTTGTAAACAATAAATAACCATCCAAATTATTTTATGTCCAATTCGCCTTTCTTACTTGAAGCATGGACACTTGTTTATATACGACCTCACTGGGGGGTCTACTTAAATTTTCTAGACTAAGGCAGTTGAAATAGGATTCCAGAAACATATGTAATAGACTAAGATAGATAGACCAATTACAGCAGATTTTTTTCCCCTATACAAAGGCAAAGTACGGAACAAAAGGGGTTTTTTTCCATCTGCTGGAGTGGTATTAAAATGTTAGTATAGGGCATATGATAAATACCATGGTCCGTTAGGTAATTTCAAATGGGTACGGTTTAAAGTAAAGATCCTAATTGGTCGAGGGTTTAAAGTTTACGGCCCACTTTGAAACGTCTTATTTCGATTGAGAGGATATCGATACTCTTGGCTTAACGTTTGACCGGTCGTCATCTACCTACAGGGTATAGTAAATTCTCGTTTTGCGAACCTTCTTCAATTTTAAAGTTTAAGTACATTTGTTCAGTATTTTTCCGGTTTTAATAAGTAGAAAATTAATGTGTTGTAATTGATCTAGGAATATTCGGTCGCGATTCAGCTAAAGATTTGAAGTTGCCGCGGACCATTTCATTTCTTAATATAGTGTAGTTACTGTTTGTTAATTTATTTAATCGTGTTTAAGTGTTGCTGATTGTCATTTTCATTTGCTTTCATTTTCTTATGTAAATATAATGGTTTAAGTGTTTTGAGAAATCACGTGTTTTATTTGCTTGTCATGAAATTAAGTTCATTCCATATGCAATAAAATTTGTTTGTGAAGTAACCTGGTTGAGGGACACCAAAAGGATATAAACACCTAGAAGGAAAAGGGTAAGCACAGTTTTGATTTCGATGGATATACTATAATATCGACGGAGTCTGCAAAAGTAATTGGGACACTCCGTACTCTGCCAATGGTAATGTCTGATTAAATCATGTAATTAGGGGAATAAAACCCCAGTTATTACACTTCTGGACGGGTAATCCAGAAAGGCAGCAATTTGGTTAGCAACATATAATTTTGCTGAGATTGAATATCCAATTGGGCAGGTAGTTCTACTGATTCTGTCATAATGCCAAAGTGAAAAAATTAAATAATTCTAAAAATTGATTGTTTGGCAGTGAATTAAAATTAACCACCAAAGGACTACTGCAAGAGCTCTCACCTGTGCAGTCGATCGCCATCGCGATGTGGGGATGCGGTGGTACAAGCTGGTGTTGCGAGACAGAAGCTGCGGCAAGTGGCCCTAGGTTCCTGGAACTCCAAATCACCCAAGGTTGGAAAATCCAATGTTGGGAAACATCAGTGGGAATCGTCAGCGGGAATCGTTAGCGGGAATCAAACGTCGGGAAACGTTAGCGGGATTCAAACAGCAGGGTCACCAATTTGTGGGGCATTGACCCACAATATTTATGTATGGTAAATAACAACATTCATGGTCCATGTGATTTGAGTGTTTATACTTTTATTTGTGCAGATCATTTTTTTACTTAATATCTGACATCTATCATATGTATTATTTATCTTCTTGTCTTCTTTTTTTCTTATCTGCTTTTTTTATTCTCGCCACCGCTGCATGAACTATCCAGGAACTATGTAGTGTTGACTACATATGAGAGAGCATCCCACATAGATACTAGTTTAATCTGCTTAGCCGTAAGGACTATGTTGGATGCTAGTGTTATAATGAGAATGTCAAATAGGAAATTGGACACATTTATTATAGGATTTTGATTTGCTAGCAAAACCAGAAGTCAGGTTATCAAAAGAATGTAAAGATTACATTAATAGTTTTACATGTTTCTTTTAGTTTCCATAGATAGTTTTTTCCGCTGTTTGCAAAATCCTATAAAGAATATGTTTCATTACTATAATCAAGCAAATAATAAATAATTCACTTTTAAACATGCTTAGAGTATATAGGCTCCAATACTAGTTAGCTAATAGATAGATGAAGATATGTTGTTTTTATCAGTCAGCACCTATCCCACCGACGTGAGGTCGGAAAGTAGCTCTGTTTTTTTCCAACATCTAGAAAATGGCTTTGAATTTTCTAATCAAATGAAATGCAAAATGAAGCCAATTAACGTACATTTCGACTGTTTTTTGTTTGGAGCCAATACGTGTAATTGTTTTCAAATACGACCCCTGACAAGCACCCATCCCACCAGCGTACAGCTGGAAAACTGCTCCGTTTTTTTTTTAATTTCTGGATTATATTTTTTGAGTGAGATAAAGAACAAAATGTTTCTAATGAACGCACCTTCGAGTATTCTTAGTTTCTGGCCGATTTTTACCATTTGTTGTTGTTGTAGTCCAAAATCACGTTGAGTTTTTTAATTATTTAAGTTCACTTTTCCAACGAAATTTTTTTTTACATATTTGAACTTTTAAATTTATATGTGTTATCAGCGACCCCCAAATCCCCCTAAAAAAATTCTGCCATTTTGAATAATTATTCAAGAAGCTATTCAATTGTTAACTTAATTTGTTTATTTAACAATGTCTGAGGTTCGACCGACAAAAAAAACTCTTAACTTTTCGATTTATGAACCCAAGAAGATATTTCCAAAGTTTCAAAAAAATCGGTAAATATTTTTTGGGTTTTTTTTAAGTTTCGATACAACGACTCGACTAATGGCGTATGTAAAAATAAAATAAAATGAATAAAAACAAAACTATGTTACGTAATTTTTTGCGGTGGTAACAGCAAGAGTATGCACCGACTAAAATAAGCTCAGTGGAGTCGGGGTGGTCCGATTTGTGGTATTATTTGCTATTGTATTAATACTCAAGATACTTTAAGGGCGCCAAGTGATTTCTAATGACTGCATACCCTTCTTAGTTAACAAAGTCACTAAATTAGGTGCAAATTTACGATAAGCCTTCTGAATAAATCAAGCAACGTACTTAATGATCAAAATAAGGGTTTAATAGGAAAATATATTTACATATGCATATATATACACTTTTGACAATAATTAATATGAATGGCTAGACCAGGGGGGGGGGGGGTGCAGCCCGGATATTTCTGGCACCAAAAAAAAAAGATTTTACAATGTATATAGGTGACCTACCCTCTCGAGAGTGCGACCCTTTGATAAAGATATCGCAAATTAGAAAGCAGAATAAAATCAAAGCGATCTTTATCTGAATGGTCGTTACACAAATTGTTAAAAGGTATAGCCAATAGGCAACTTTATTCAGTGATGTTGTATGAAGTAAACTTATCTAATAATAAATTATATCTAGTTTGAAGAAATAGTGGATCACACCAATAAAGGGTAAAAACGTGATTTAGATAAGCAAATTCTTTTTGTAATTGTTTACCGAAACAGGTTGTACTAGACACATCCACTATGTGGTACTTATCGTATTCTTTCCTTGTCCGTCTCCTCGCGATGACAGGTTACCACCCCGGGTTTGGCCTTCCCCGGAACCTCCACAGGTACCAAAAAGAATCAACAGTTACTCCCCCAACTAGGCCATGTATAAGGACGACACCCAGTATATATGTAGCTATATAATTCTCTTTCATATAACATGGATTCACTTTGTTTATGGACAACAGTCTTAAAATGACACCCTGTCACGAAGCTAAACCAACAGGAATAAAACGCCTAAAAATTAGAGAAACAAGGGTTATTGCTAGACCACTGATAAAAATTAAATAACGACAATGGATGGAGTGTAACACTCACCTCTAGTGCGAATTATACCCTATGCAATTCTAGAGACGTTTTTATACTCCTCACCATCTGAGAAAATCATCCCTTCTAGGATTAAAGACAGCCAAAGTTCCATACACCATACAACAACCCAAATGACTCGTCTTTTATATGTGTGATAGTGCATAAGCCGTATATCACGATATTTATAATAATTTTGCACTATACACACGTCTTCTCTTTTACAAAATCACGCCGGCGGTCGAACAAACTCAGCCGCTCGGATCGATAAAATTTCTTGTTCCTTTTTTTTTCCTCATCAAATCGGTTTTTAAATTAACTGCTATACGCAGTTGTACATAAAACAGATAGATGTCTCGACCGGTATTAAAAGGGAATATTTTATATGAACGAAAATATCTCGGAAAATATATACAAATCTACACCAAAGCAATAACCATAATTGTAAATATATTAGTTACTAGAATAGAGCATAGAACTGGTAAAAAAAAATACGTATCAACTAAATCTGAATTACGAAATTCCCATAAGTGTATGAGTCGCACATTTCACATATCCGTGTGTGTTTTCATCATTCCAGCGAAACTCATTGAGCGAAAAACAGCATCCAACATTTTCCGCAGATTCAGATCGGTAGTAAACAGACCGTATTTGCTTTGCGGTTGCACGTTGCGTTAAATTGCCCGCCGCATGTGACACATTACGAATTTTGAATAATCCTCACGCATGAACGAAGCCTCATTATATGGCAGCTGTGACAGTCCGCGATTTTCAGACAAGCGAGTGCATGGCGCACCAGTTACAGGGCACGTTGTAGTTTAGGTGGAACAAAATGTCCACTTGTTGGTCTTACGATTAGATGATTTTGCTTTATGCATTTATGCATGTCTCGATATGAGCATAATATATTTTGTACATATGTTCGTTTACAATAATAGCTAGAATGAACATTATATGCGATTTTTTGAACATTCTATACAATGGGCTATATGTAGAGGGTGTTTCATGATGAACTGTACATACTTCCAGGGGCCCCATTCTTGACGGCGAGAGAAAGGAGCGTTTCCCGGGGAACAATCCCTCATCGCCTTCTCTCGGGAGAATTATTTTTTGGTATTCTTGAATACGAGTGAATATGACGAAACAATACAACACAGTAGTAAACGTTGCCAAGTGCACCAGGAAAACAACAGTCAAAAAAATTATAGCAAATTTTGACAACTTAAATTCAACAACAATTGTCATTGATAATCCATGTTTGTTCTTTGCATTTATTTTTAACAAGTTGAGCGGTAGTGAAATAATTTCCAATAATTTTCCATTTCTTGTATATTTTCTGTAAAACGTACCAATTCATTTTAAATTTCTGTGGAGGAAAGTGCAGCACATAAGTCACTTACATTACGGCTCACACTTAACTGATAGGCCAGTGCAGATACCTTTTAAAAAGGCAGAAAATCATAAAAAATAATAACACCATGAAAACTGTTTGAAAAAAGAAGTAAATATAGCGGAAACAATGGGAGAAATAAATTAAAGTTGATCCGAGTTCGAGGGTGAAATGGGGTGAACTTTAGGGTGGAAAATGGTTCTTCACGACTTCCAGCGTTGTGGGTAATGAAAAGGTCTATAACTTTTGCATGAACCAGTTTTTCACATAACCTACAATTTTCCGATAAACATCGAAAAAACCGGTTTTTTCGTTTTCGATTTTTATCTCCCACAAAAAAATTTTTCTTTTCACGAAATTTGGTGGAAACTTACCTTTTTAAGTCCCAAACGCGCTGTAATCTTTTTAAATCAAAATATTTATTTTTTCATATTATTGTGATTTTAAACCAAAAAACCGCTGCCCAAGGAATCACTACTTCCACATCCAGATTTTTCATCCAAGTCACTTTAAAGGAAACATTTTGACTATATGTGCAATCTAGTATGTGGAAATTATTGGTCATAGAATTTTAATAATATTTGGGGCAGATGTCATAGAAAAGTTTAAGGAGTTGGTTTCTACCATATACGTTAAAAATGAAGTTTCTAGTTTACCCTACTTATTTTCCACTATTCACAACCTGCCACCTCCCACCCCTTCAATGGAGTCATCTCAATCAGATGTCACTACAATACATACGTGTACTAACTTTCAAGTGAATATCTCAATTTTATGTTATCAGTCCCATTAATAATGAAGCGGAGGTGGTGGAGTTTGAAAAATATTAGAAAGAAATCTGAGCCCTTGGTTTCTAGTATATACACCGAATCCCAAATTTCTGTACTCTTACCAGCTTGATTTACTTATTTTCCCCTAGTTACTCCTATTAACCCCAACCCTCCTACGGAATCATCCCAAAATATAATCTAGTTCCAGATGTCGTTATAATACATACGTCTACCAAATTACAAGTGAATATTTCAATTTTATTTTATCAACCCCTTTAATAATATAGTAAGGGTAATGGAAGGGTTGAAAAATATTATTAAAAAATCTGAGGCCTTGGCTTCTAGGACATACAATGAGTTTCAAGTTGCAGTACTCTTACCAGCTTGCTTTACTTATTTTTCCCTATTCCCTCTACTTACCCCCACTCCCTCAACGCAATCATGTCAAAATATAATCTAGTTTCAGATACAGTTATGATACATAAATGTACCAAATTTCAAGTGAAAATTTAAATTTAATTTTATCAACTCTTTTAATAAGGGAGTGGGGGTGGTGGGGGGATGGAAAATACTATGAAAAACCTGAGACCTCCGCTTCTAGTATATACACCAAATCCCAAATTTCTGTACTTTTACCAGCTTGCTATATTTATTTTCCCTTATTTGTTCCTATTTAACCCCCAACCCTTCAACGGAATCATCTCAAAATATAATCTAGTTCCAGATGCCATTATAATACATATGCGTACTAAATTTCATGTGAATATCTCAATTTTATTTTATCAGCCCCTTGAATAATGGAGTAGGGGTGGTGGGGGGCTGAAATATATTATTAAAAAAATTGAGGCCCTGGCTTCTAGTACATACACCGAATTTCAATTTTCTGTGCTCATACCAGCTTACTTTCTTATTTCCCCCTATTTACCCCTAAATAACCTCCAACCCTTCAACGGAATCATCTCAAAGTATAATCTATTTCCAGATGTCGTTATAATTCATACGTGTACCAAATTTCAAATGAATATCTTAATTTTATTTTATCAACCCTTTTAATAATGAAGTAGAGTTGGTGGGGGTCGAAAAATATTATATATAATCTCAGACCTCGGCTTCCAGTACATACACCGAATTTCAAGTTTCTGTAGTCTTACCAGCTTGATTTACTTATTTTCCCCTATTTACCCCTATTTAACCCCCAACCCTTCAAGGTAATCATCTCAAAATATAATCTAGTTCCAGATGTCGTTATAATACATACGTGTACCAAATTTCAAACGAATATCTCAATTTTATTTTATCAACCCTTTTCATATTGGAGTAGGGGTGGCGGGGGTGGAAAAATATTATAAAATATCTGATGCTTTGGCTTCTAGTACATACACCGAATTTCAAGTTTCTGTAGTCTTACATGAAAAATAATACAAATATTCCGAGAACTTGGCCTCTAGTACATACACGGAATTTCAAGTTTCTGTACTCTCATCAGCTTGCTTTACTTATTTTCCCCTATTTAACCCCCAACCCTTCGACGGAAGCTTTTCAAAATATAATCTTGTTCCAGATGTCGTTATGATACATACGTGTACCAAATTTCAAGTGAATATTTCAATTTAATTTTATCAACCCTTTTAATACTGGAGTAGGGATGGTGGGGGTTGAAAAATAATATAAATAATCTGAGACCTTGGCTTCTAGTACATACACCGAATTTCAAGCTTTTGTACTCTTATCAACTTGCTTTACTTATTTTCCGCTATTTACCCCTATTTAACCCTCAACCCTTCAACGGAATCATCTCAAAGTATAATCTAGTTCCAGATGTCGTTATAATACATACGTGTACAAAATTTCAAATGAATATCTCAATTTTATTTTATCAACTCCTTTAATAGTGGAGTAGGAGTGGCGGGGGGGTTGAAAAATATTTTAAAAAATGAGTCTTTAACTTCTAGTACATACGCTGAATTCCAAGTTTCTGTACTTATACCAGCTTGCTTTACTTATTTTCCCCTATTTTACAATATTTAACCCCCAACCCTTCAACGGTAGCTTCTCAAAATATAATCTAGTTCCAGATGTCGTTATAATATATACGTGTACCAAATTTCAAGTGAATATTTCAATTTTATTTTATCAGCCCCTTTAATAATTGAGTAGGGGTGGTGGGGGTTGAAAATAATATAACTATTCGGAGACCTTGGCTTTTAGCACATACACCGAATTTCAAGTTTCTGTACTCTTACCAGCTTGCTTTACTTATTTTCCCATATTTACCCCTATTTAACCCCCAACCCTTCAATGGAATAATTTCAAAATATGATCTAATTCCAGATGTCGTTATAATACATACGTGTAACAAATTTCAAATGTGTATCTCAATTTTATTTTAGCAACCCCTTTAACAATGAATAAGGGGTGGTGGGGGGGTTGAAAAACATTATAAAAAAATCTAAAGCCTTGGCCTGTAAGTACATACATCAAATTTCAAGTTTCTGTACTCTTACCAGCTTGCTTTACATATTTCCCCATATTTACCCCTATTTACCCCGCAACCCTTCGCCGGATATCTTCAAAAAACAATCCAGTTCCAGATCTCATTATAATATATACGTGTACAAAATTTCAAGTCAATATCTTAAACCGTTCCGGACGAAGCGTGCGGACAAAAAAAGTTACAGACAGACCGACAGACCGACAGACAGAAAATTTTTTTTCGCTCAAATTTAAAATCTCGACGTTTCATGACATTCTAAACCGATTTCAAGAAAAAAAAAATTGAAATTTTTTTTACGAATACTATACTTCCAATCCACTACGTGGATGTGGAGAACGACTTTTTTTAAAACCATGTTGTGACTTCGAAAGGATTTTATATTTTATAGAAAATTTAACATTTCTGTTAAAGACAACTTTTACTAATATTTTAGAAAAGGGCGATAAAATTGCGACTGGTCTATAGTTTTCAGGTAATGTATTGTCACCTTTTTTATATAAAGGAAAAACTTTTGAAGTTTTTGAGATCGGAAAATAACCTTGAGCTAAAGACAGATTTATTAAAAATGCAGGAGGAGCTACAATAAAGTTTACATAAATTTCAATTAAATTTGGACTTCAATTATCTACACCGGACGAATTACCATCTTTTAAGTTCATTATAATGTTGAAAACCTCTGATTCTGTAACTGGCTCAAAAAGTGAAGTTAGATATTCCTGTTTAGGTATGAAGTTGTTGTTTTTTAGATTTTCAATTAATTCATAATTTAGTTAAGTTGGCAAATCAATGAAATACTTATTTAAATATTGTGCAATGGTGTAAAGATCACTAATCAGATTATTGTCGCCTTTAATATGTTCAATTATATTTTTTGCTTCATTGGTAGTTAAAGAATTATTTACTAGTGACCAAACTGTTTGGACTTATTGGTGGCCTTTGAGTAAATTAAATCGTTATGGAGTTTTTTAGCTCAAACTATAACTCTTTTTTAAAAATGACTTATTATTTGTTTGCTTATAATTGTATTGAAACATTCTTTATAGGATTTTGCAAACAGCAGAAAAATTAACTATCTATAAAAGAAAAACTTTGAGTAGAAATATTAATGAAATCTTTGCATTCTTTCGATAACCTGAATTCTGGTTATGCTAGCAAATTAAAATCCTAAAATGAATTTGTCTAATTTCTTATTTGACAATTCTCATTCTAACACTAGCATCCACACAGTCCCCTACGGCCATGCAGATTAAACTAGTATCCACATAACCCCCTACGATTATGAAGATTCAGTTAAAAAATGAGAACAGAGACCTAAAATGAATTTATTTATCTATCTTGTCTTAAAAAATGTTTCATTCCAATGGATTACATTTTCATGAAATCTATCATTCTGTTTCCTGGAAATGCTTAGCCTTTGAAACGTTTTTCGCCCTTATTCTGGAGCTCATCAGAAAGACATAAAGCCATTCATAAAGATGTTTCATGCAAAACCAAGACAATTTCTATGAATAAGTGTGAAATGATTATATTTGATATTGACTGATAAAAACAACCTCACCTATCTATTAGCTAACTAGTATTGGAGCCTATATACTCTATGCATGTTTAAAAATGACTTATTATTTGTTTGCTTATAATTGTATTGAAACATTCTTTATAGGATTTTGCAAACAGCAGAAAAATTAACTATCTATAAAAGAAAAACTTTGAGTAGAAATATTAATGAAATCTTTGCATTCTTTCGATAACCTGAATTCTGGTTATGCTAGCAAATTAAAATCCTAAAATGAATTTGTCTAATTTCTTATTTGACAATTCTCATTCTAACACTAGCATCCACACAGTCCCCTACGGCCATGCAGATTAAACTAGTATCCACATAACCCCCTACGATTATGAAGATTCAGTTAAAAAATGAGAACAGAGACCTAAAATGAATTTATTTATCTATCTTGTCTTAAAAAATTTTTCATTCCAATGGATTACATTTTCATGAAATCTATCATTCTGTTTCCTGGAAATGCTTAGCCTTTGAAACGTTTTTCGCCCTTATTCTGGAGCTCATCAGAAAGACATAAAGCCATTCATAAAGATGTTTCATGCAAAACCAAGACAATTTCTATGAATAAGTGTGAAATGATTATATTTGATATTGACTGATAAAAACAACCTCACCTATCTATTAGCTAACTAGTATTGGAGCCTATATACTCTATGCATGTTTAAAAATGACTTATTATTTGTTTGCTTATAATTGTATTGAAACATTCTTTATAGGATTTTGCAAACAGCAGAAAAATTAACTATCTATAAAAGAAAAACTTTGAGTAGAAATATTAATGAAATCTTTGCATTCTTTCGATAACCTGAATTCTGGTTATGCTAGCAAATTAAAATCCTAAAATGAATTTGTCTAATTTCTTATTTGACAATTCTCATTCTAACACTAGCATCCACACAGTCCCCTACGGCCATGCAGATTAAACTAGTATCCACATAACCCCCTACGATTATGAAGATTCAGTTAAAAAATGAGAACAGAGACCTAAAATGAATTTATTTATCTATCTTGTCTTAAAAAATTTTTCATTCCAATGGATTACATTTTCATGAAATCTATCATTCTGTTTCCTGGAAATGCTTAGCCTTTGAAACGTTTTTCGCCCTTATTCTGGAGCTCATCAGAAAGACATAAAGCCATTCATAAAGATGTTTCATGCAAAACCAAGACAATTTCTATGAATAAGTGTGAAATGATTATATTTGATATTGACTGATAAAAACAACCTCACCTATCTATTAGCTAACTAGTATTGGAGCCTATATACTCTATGCATGTTTAAAAATGACTTATTATTTGTTTGCTTATAATTGTATTGAAACATTCTTTATAGGATTTTGCAAACAGCAGAAAAATTAACTATCTATAAAAGAAAAACTTTGAGTAGAAATATTAATGAAATCTTTGCATTCTTTCGATAACCTGAATTCTGGTTATGCTAGCAAATTAAAATCCTAAAATGAATTTGTCTAATTTCTTATTTGACAATTCTCATTCTAACACTAGCATCCACACAGTCCCCTACGGCCATGCAGATTAAACTAGTATCCACATAACCCCCTACGATTATGAAGATTCAGTTAAAAAATGAGAACAGAGACCTAAAATGAATTTATTTATCTATCTTGTCTTAAAAAATTTTTCATTCCAATGGATTACATTTTCATGAAATCTATCATTCTGTTTCCTGGAAATGCTTAGCCTTTGAAACGTTTTTCGCCCTTATTCTGGAGCTCATCAGAAAGACATAAAGCCATTCATAAAGATGTTTCATGCAAAACCAAGACAATTTCTATGAATAAGTGTGAAATGATTATATTTGATATTGACTGATAAAAACAACCTCACCTATCTATTAGCTAACTAGTATTGGAGCCTATATACTCTATGCATGTTTAAAAATGACTTATTATTTGTTTGCTTATAATTGTATTGAAACATTCTTTATAGGATTTTGCAAACAGCAGAAAAATTAACTATCTATAAAAGAAAAACTTTGAGTAGAAATATTAATGAAATCTTTGCATTCTTTCGATAACCTGAATTCTGGTTATGCTAGCAAATTAAAATCCTAAAATGAATTTGTCTAATTTCTTATTTGACAATTCTCATTCTAACACTAGCATCCACACAGTCCCCTACGGCCATGCAGATTAAACTAGTATCCACATAACCCCCTACGATTATGAAGATTCAGTTAAAAAATGAGAACAGAGACCTAAAATGAATTTATTTATCTATCTTGTCTTAAAAAATTTTTCATTCCAATGGATTACATTTTCATGAAATCTATCATTCTGTTTCCTGGAAATGCTTAGCCTTTGAAACGTTTTTCGCCCTTATTCTGGAGCTCATCAGAAAGACATAAAGCCATTCATAAAGATGTTTCATGCAAAACCAAGACAATTTCTATGAATAAGTGTGAAATGATTATATTTGATATTGACTGATAAAAACAACCTCACCTATCTATTAGCTAACTAGTATTGGAGCCTATATACTCTATGCATGTTTAAAAATGACTTATTATTTGTTTGCTTATAATTGTATTGAAACATTCTTTATAGGATTTTGCAAACAGCAGAAAAATTAACTATCTATAAAAGAAAAACTTTGAGTAGAAATATTAATGAAATCTTTGCATTCTTTCGATAACCTGAATTCTGGTTATGCTAGCAAATTAAAATCCTAAAATGAATTTGTCTAATTTCTTATTTGACAATTCTCATTCTAACACTAGCATCCACACAGTCCCCTACGGCCATGCAGATTAAACTAGTATCCACATAACCCCCTACGATTATGAAGATTCAGTTAAAAAATGAGAACAGAGACCTAAAATGAATTTATTTATCTATCTTGTCTTAAAAAATTTTTCATTCCAATGGATTACATTTTCATGAAATCTATCATTCTGTTTCCTGGAAATGCTTAGCCTTTGAAACGTTTTTCGCCCTTATTCTGGAGCTCATCAGAAAGACATAAAGCCATTCATAAAGATGTTTCATGCAAAACCAAGACAATTTCTATGAATAAGTGTGAAATGATTATATTTGATATTGACTGATAAAAACAACCTCACCTATCTATTAGCTAACTAGTATTGGAGCCTATATACTCTATGCATGTTTAAAAATGACTTATTATTTGTTTGCTTATAATTGTATTGAAACATTCTTTATAGGATTTTGCAAACAGCAGAAAAATTAACTATCTATAAAAGAAAAACTTTGAGTAGAAATATTAATGAAATCTTTGCATTCTTTCGATAACCTGAATTCTGGTTATGCTAGCAAATTAAAATCCTAAAATGAATTTGTCTAATTTCTTATTTGACAATTCTCATTCTAACACTAGCATCCACACAGTCCCCTACGGCCATGCAGATTAAACTAGTATCCACATAACCCCCTACGATTATGAAGATTCAGTTAAAAAATGAGAACAGAGACCTAAAATGAATTTATTTATCTATCTTGTCTTAAAAAATTTTTTTCATTCCAATGGATTACATTTTCATGAAATCTATCATTCTGTTTCCTGGAAATGCTTAGCCTTTGAAACGTTTTTCGCCCTTATTCTGGAGCTCATCAGAAAGACATAAAGCCATTCATAAAGATGTTTCATGCAAAACCAAGACAATTTCTATGAATAAGTGTGAAATGATTATATTTGATATTGACTGATAAAAACAACCTCACCTATCTATTAGCTAACTAGTATTGGAGCCTATATACTCTATGCATGTTTAAAAATGACTTATTATTTGTTTGCTTATAATTGTATTGAAACATTCTTTATAGGATTTTGCAAACAGCAGAAAAATTAACTATCTATAAAAGAAAAACTTTGAGTAGAAATATTAATGAAATCTTTGCATTCTTTCGATAACCTGAATTCTGGTTATGCTAGCAAATTAAAATCCTAAAATGAATTTGTCTAATTTCTTATTTGACAATTCTCATTCTAACACTAGCATCCACACAGTCCCCTACGGCCATGCAGATTAAACTAGTATCCACATAACCCCCTACGATTATGAAGATTCAGTTAAAAAATGAGAACAGAGACCTAAAATGAATTTATTTATCTATCTTGTCTTAAAAAATTTTTCATTCCAATGGATTACATTTTCATGAAATCTATCATTCTGTTTCCTGGAAATGCTTAGCCTTTGAAACGTTTTTCGCCCTTATTCTGGAGCTCATCAGAAAGACATAAAGCCATTCATAAAGATGTTTCATGCAAAACCAAGACAATTTCTATGAATAAGTGTGAAATGATTATATTTGATATTGACTGATAAAAACAACCTCACCTATCTATTAGCTAACTAGTATTGGAGCCTATATACTCTATGCATGTTTAAAAATGACTTATTATTTGTTTGCTTATAATTGTATTGAAACATTCTTTATAGGATTTTGCAAACAGCAGAAAAATTAACTATCTATAAAAGAAAAACTTTGAGTAGAAATATTAATGAAATCTTTGCATTCTTTCGATAACCTGAATTCTGGTTATGCTAGCAAATTAAAATCCTAAAATGAATTTGTCTAATTTCTTATTTGACAATTCTCATTCTAACACTAGCATCCACACAGTCCCCTACGGCCATGCAGATTAAACTAGTATCCACATAACCCCCTACGATTATGAAGATTCAGTTAAAAAATGAGAACAGAGACCTAAAATGAATTTATTTATCTATCTTGTCTTAAAAAATTTTTCATTCCAATGGATTACATTTTCATGAAATCTATCATTCTGTTTCCTGGAAATGCTTAGCCTTTGAAACGTTTTTCGCCCTTATTCTGGAGCTCATCAGAAAGACATAAAGCCATTCATAAAGATGTTTCATGCAAAACCAAGACAATTTCTATGAATAAGTGTGAAATGATTATATTTGATATTGACTGATAAAAACAACCTCACCTATCTATTAGCTAACTAGTATTGGAGCCTATATACTCTATGCATGTTTAAAAATGACTTATTATTTGTTTGCTTATAATTGTATTGAAACATTCTTTATAGGATTTTGCAAACAGCAGAAAAATTAACTATCTATAAAAGAAAAACTTTGAGTAGAAATATTAATGAAATCTTTGCATTCTTTCGATAACCTGAATTCTGGTTATGCTAGCAAATTAAAATCCTAAAATGCATTTGTCTAATTTCTTATTTGACAATTCTCATTCTAACACTAGCATCCACACAGTCCCCTACGGCCATGCAGATTAAACTAGTATCCACATAACCCCCTACGATTATGAAGATTCAGTTAAAAAATGAGAACAGAGACCTAAAATGAATTTATTTATCTATCTTGTCTTAAAAAATTTTTTATTCCAATGGATTACATTTTCATGAAATCTATCATTCTGTTTCCTGGAAATGCTTAGCCTTTGAAACGTTTTTCGCCCTTATTCTGGAGCTCATCAGAAAGACATAAAGCCATTCATAAAGATGTTTCATGCAAAACCAAGACAATTTCTATGAATAAGTGTGAAATGATTATATTTGATATTGACTGATAAAAACAACCTCACCTATCTATTAGCTAACTAGTATTGGAGCCTATATACTCTATGCATGTTTAAAAATGACTTATTATTTGTTTGCTTATAATTGTATTGAAACATTCTTTATAGGATTTTGCAAACAGCAGAAAAATTAACTATCTATAAAAGAAAAACTTTGAGTAGAAATATTAATGAAATCTTTGCATTCTTTCGATAACCTGAATTCTGGTTATGCTAGCAAATTAAAATCCTAAAATGAATTTGTCTAATTTCTTATTTGACAATTCTCATTCTAACACTAGCATCCACACAGTCCCCTACGGCCATGCAGATTAAACTAGTATCCACATAACCCCCTACGATTATGAAGATTCAGTTAAAAAATGAGAACAGAGACCTAAAATGAATTTATTTATCTATCTTGTCTTGTCGAAAGAATGCAAAGATTTCATTAATATTTCTACTCAAAGTTTTTCTTTTATAGATAGTTAATTTTTCTGCTGTTTGCAAAATCCTATAAAGAATGTTTCAATACAATTATAAGCAAACAAATAATAAGTCATTTTTAAACATGCATAGAGTATATAGGCTCCAATACTAGTTAGCTAATAGATAGGTGAGGTTGTTTTTATCAGTCAATATCAAATATAATCATTTCACACTTATTCATAGAAATTGTCTTGGTTTTGCATGAAACATCTTTATGAATGGCTTTATGTCTTTCTGATGAGCTCCAGAATAAGGGCGAAAAACGTTTCAAAGGCTAAGCATTTCCAGGAAACAGAATGATAGATTTCATGAAAATGTAATCCATTGGAATGAAAAATTTTTTAAGACAAGATAGATAAATAAATTCATTTTAGGTCTCTGTTCTCATTTTTTAACTGAATCTTCATAATCGTAGGGGGTTATGTGGATACTAGTTTAATCTGCATGGCCGTAGGGGACTGTGTGGATGCTAGTGTTAGAATGAGAATTGTCAAATAAGAAATTAGACAAATTCATTTTAGGATTTTAATTTGCTAGCATAACCAGAATTCAGGTTATCGAAAGAATGCAAAGATTTCATTAATATTTCTACTCAAAGTTTTTCTTTTATAGATAGTTAATTTTTCTGCTGTTTGCAAAATCCTATAAAGAATGTTTCAATACAATTATAAGCAAACAAATAATAAGTCATTTTTAAACATGCATAGAGTATATAGGCTCCAATACTAGTTAGCTAATAGATAGGTGAGGTTGTTTTTATCAGTCAATATCAAATATAATCATTTCACACTTATTCATAGAAATTGTCTTGGTTTTGCATGAAACATCTTTATGAATGGCTTTATGTCTTTCTGATGAGCTCCAGAATAAGGGCGAAAAACGTTTCAAAGGCTAAGCATTTCCAGGAAACAGAATGATAGATTTCATGAAAATGTAATCCATTGGAATGAAAAATTTTTTAAGACAAGATAGATAAATAAATTCATTTTAGGTCTCTGTTCTCATTTTTTAACTGAATCTTCATAATCGTAGGGGGTTATGTGGATACTAGTTTAATCTGCATGGCCGTAGGGGACTGTGTGGATGCTAGTGTTAGAATGAGAATTGTCAAATAAGAAATTAGACAAATTCATTTTAGGATTTTAATTTGCTAGCATAACCAGAATTCAGGTTATCGAAAGAATGCAAAGATTTCATTAATATTTCTACTCAAAGTTTTTCTTTTATAGATAGTTAATTTTTCTGCTGTTTGCAAAATCCTATAAAGAATGTTTCAATACAATTATAAGCAAACAAATAATAAGTCATTTTTAAACATGCATAGAGTATATAGGCTCCAATACTAGTTAGCTAATAGATAGGTGAGGTTGTTTTTATCAGTCAATATCAAATATAATCATTTCACACTTATTCATAGAAATTGTCTTGGTTTTGCATGAAACATCTTTATGAATGGCTTTATGTCTTTCTGATGAGCTCCAGAATAAGGGTGAAAAACGTTTCAAAGGCTAAGCATTTCCAGGAAACAGAATGATAGATTTCATGAAAATGTAATCCATTGGAATGAAAAATTTTTTAAGACAAGATAGATAAATAAATTCATTTTAGGTCTCTGTTCTCATTTTTTAACTGAATCTTCATAATCGTAGGGGGTTATGTGGATACTAGTTTAATCTGCATGGCCGTAGGGGACTGTGTGGATGCTAGTGTTAGAATGAGAATTGTCAAATAAGAAATTAGACAAATTCATTTTAGGATTTTAATTTGCTAGCATAACCAGAATTCAGGTTATCGAAAGAATGCAAAGATTTCATTAATATTTCTACTCAAAGTTTTTCTTTTATAGATAGTTAATTTTTCTGCTGTTTGCAAAATCCTATAAAGAATGTTTCAATACAATTATAAGCAAACAAATAATAAGTCATTTTTAAACATGCATAGAGTATATAGGCTCCAATACTAGTTAGCTAATAGATAGGTGAGGTTGTTTTTATCAGTCAATATCAAATATAATCATTTCACACTTATTCATAGAAATTGTCTTGGTTTTGCATGAAACATCTTTATGAATGGCTTTATGTCTTTCTGATGAGCTCCAGAATAAGGGCGAAAAACGTTTCAAAGGCTAAGCATTTCCAGGAAACAGAATGATAGATTTCATGAAAATGTAATCCATTGGAATGAAAAATTTTTTAAGACAAGATAGATAAATAAATTCATTTTAGGTCTCTGTTCTCATTTTTTAACTGAATCTTCATAATCGTAGGGGGTTATGTGGATACTAGTTTAATCTGCATGGCCGTAGGGGACTGTGTGGATGCTAGTGTTAGAATGAGAATTGTCAAATAAGAAATTAGACAAATTCATTTTAGGATTTTAATTTGCTAGCATAACCAGAATTCAGGTTATCGAAAGAATGCAAAGATTTCATTAATATTTCTACTCAAAGTTTTTCTTTTATAGATAGTTAATTTTTCTGCTGTTTGCAAAATCCTATAAAGAATGTTTCAATACAATTATAAGCAAACAAATAATAAGTCATTTTTAAACATGCATAGAGTATATAGGCTCCAATACTAGTTAGCTAATAGATAGGTGAGGTTGTTTTTATCAGTCAATATCAAATATAATCATTTCACACTTATTCATAGAAATTGTCTTGGTTTTGCATGAAACATCTTTATGAATGGCTTTATGTCTTTCTGATGAGCTCCAGAATAAGGGCGAAAAACGTTTCAAAGGCTAAGCATTTCCAGGAAACAGAATGATAGATTTCATGAAAATGTAATCCATTGGAATGAAAAATTTTTTAAGACAAGATAGATAAATAAATTCATTTTAGGTCTCTGTTCTCATTTTTTAACTGAATCTTCATAATCGTAGGGGGTTATGTGGATACTAGTTTAATCTGCATGGCCGTAGGGGACTGTGTGGATGCTAGTGTTAGAATGAGAATTGTCAAATAAGAAATTAGACAAATTCATTTTAGGATTTTAATTTGCTAGCATAACCAGAATTCAGGTTATCGAAAGAATGCAAAGATTTCATTAATATTTCTACTCAAAGTTTTTCTTTTATAGATAGTTAATTTTTCTGCTGTTTGCAAAATCCTATAAAGAATGTTTCAATACAATTATAAGCAAACAAATAATAAGTCATTTTTAAACATGCATAGAGTATATAGGCTCCAATACTAGTTAGCTAATAGATAGGTGAGGTTGTTTTTATCAGTCAATATCAAATATAATCATTTCACACTTATTCATAGAAATTGTCTTGGTTTTGCATGAAACATCTTTATGAATGGCTTTATGTCTTTCTGATGAGCTCCAGAATAAGGGCGAAAAACGTTTCAAAGGCTAAGCATTTCCAGGAAACAGAATGATAGATTTCATGAAAATGTAATCCATTGGAATGAAAAATTTTTTAAGACAAGATAGATAAATAAATTCATTTTAGGTCTCTGTTCTCATTTTTTAACTGAATCTTCATAATCGTAGGGGGTTATGTAGATACTAGTTTAATCTGCATGGCCGTAGGGGACTGTGTGGATGCTAGTGTTAGAATGAGAATTGTCAAATAAGAAATTAGACAAATTCATTTTAGGATTTTAATTTGCTAGCATAACCAGAATTCAGGTTATCGAAAGAATGCAAAGATTTCATTAATATTTCTACTCAAAGTTTTTCTTTTATAGATAGTTAATTTTTCTGCTGTTTGCAAAATCCTATAAAGAATGTTTCAATACAATTATAAGCAAACAAATAATAAGTCATTTTTAAACATGCATAGAGTATATAGGCTCCAATACTAGTTAGCTAATAGATAGGTGAGGTTGTTTTTATCAGTCAATATCAAATATAATCATTTCACACTTATTCATAGAAATTGTCTTGGTTTTGCATGAAACATCTTTATGAATGGCTTTATGTCTTTCTGATGAGCTCCAGAATAAGGGCGAAAAACGTTTCAAAGGCTAAGCATTTCCAGGAAACAGAATGATAGATTTCATGAAAATGTAATCCATTGGAATGAAAAATTTTTTAAGACAAGATAGATAAATAAATTCATTTTAGGTCTCTGTTCTCATTTTTTAACTGAATCTTCATAATCGTAGGGGGTTATGTGGATACTAGTTTAATCTGCATGGCCGTAGGGGACTGTGTGGATGCTAGTGTTAGAATGAGAATTGTCAAATAAGAAATTAGACAAATTCATTTTAGGATTTTAATTTGCTAGCATAACCAGAATTCAGGTTATCGAAAGAATGCAAAGATTTCATTAATATTTCTACTCAAAGTTTTTCTTTTATAGATAGTTAATTTTTCTGCTGTTTGCAAAATCCTATAAAGAATGTTTCAATACAATTATAAGCAAACAAATAATAAGTCATTTTTAAACATGCATAGAGTATATAGGCTCCAATACTAGTTAGCTAATAGATAGGTGAGGTTGTTTTTATCAGTCAATATCAAATATAATCATTTCACACTTATTCATAGAAATTGTCTTGGTTTTGCATGAAACATCTTTATGAATGGCTTTATGTCTTTCTGATGAGCTCCAGAATAAGGGCGAAAAACGTTTCAAAGGCTAAGCATTTCCAGGAAACAGAATGATAGATTTCATGAAAATGTAATCCATTGGAATGAAAAATTTTTTAAGACAAGATAGATAAATAAATTCATTTTAGGTCTCTGTTCTCATTTTTTAACTGAATCTTCATAATCGTAGGGGGTTATGTGGATACTAGTTTAATCTGCATGGCCGTAGGGGACTGTGTGGATGCTAGTGTTAGAATGAGAATTGTCAAATAAGAAATTAGACAAATTCATTTTAGGATTTTAATTTGCTAGCATAACCAGAATTCAGGTTATCGAAAGAATGCAAAGATTTCATTAATATTTCTACTCAAAGTTTTTCTTTTATAGATAGTTAATTTTTCTGCTGTTTGCAAAATCCTATAAAGAATGTTTCAATATAACTCTTTTGTTAATTTTATAGATTTTTTTTATAAAAACTAATATCAGCTGGATCATTTGTTTGACCCTTATTTCGATGCAAAATGTTTAGTTCTTGTGACGATATCATTATTCCTTTTGCAAAAATTCTCCAGTTTGTGCTATGTAAAAATAGTATTTATTATTGAAGCAAAATGAAACAAACTTCCTTTAAAAGTACATGTTTTTCCAGTAAAATGAGCTTTGGAAAGTTCAATATCAGACTATTAGAATGGAACTTGTACAGAAAAAGGCTTATAAATAATAATTATAAAATTTGCGGCAATTTTGCAGTAACAAGAGTATTTTTTCGTAATGTGGCTATTTTTTAACTATTTTTGCTAAGAGTAAGAACACCTATAATTTATTTTT
The DNA here is from genome assembly GCA_963583905.1 of Stenurella melanura. Classification (NCBI taxonomy): domain Eukaryota; kingdom Metazoa; phylum Arthropoda; class Insecta; order Coleoptera; family Cerambycidae; genus Stenurella; species Stenurella melanura. Next base: position 15,004,919 of record OY757317.1, read on the forward strand.
TGGCCTAAAATCACTGGTCTATTGTCTGTACAAAATTTATTTGGTTAGCAACTTTTGAAGTAAATTCCATAGAAAATGAACTACTCTGCCTTTGCTCTATTTAGTAGTGAGGAAATGTCGTATCCTATTAAGGGAAAATGGGCATATCTCCATTATTTTAACTAATCAATAAATATACTATCTTATGATTTGTCTGTTCTAGCTCAAACATATTATTCACCTACATAAAATATACATTACTTTGTTTGCATTTCAGAGTAATTCAGAATATGAGTTATTATTATAGGGCTAAGCTTTTAAGCTCACCACCTTTCATGTAGCCTGTGTAAAAATGATTAAAAAATAATGTTCTACCCACGGCGAAAAGTACGCGGTATATCTAGTCACTTTTATTTCGAACTTAATCCTTTTATTGTGATTTTTGAGTTCGCTGGTGTAATAAGGAATTAACCCAATTAAATTTAACAATATATTGCTTAATTATAATTTACAAAGGGGCTATTGCGCTCTGTACTAGGCTACGTCGTAAATTTTCACTGCTAGGCCATTACATTCAGTTTCATATATCGTTGTTATAATGAAAATTCTCTGCGTAATAGCCAATTTTAAATGTTGGCGATTGTAAATGCTGTATAATTTTGTAGCAGTCGTGACTAACCAGATAAGTATATATTCCAACCCATATTCAGTATCTCTGAAGGGTAAACGTCAATTGTGGATAAGTTTTGGGATGGTTGTGACCTTTGGTGTGAAAGTTCCAACTAACCTTAAGTTATTGGTAGCTATCATATGATTATATTATCAAAGATATGATAGACAATTCTAGTAGTGCAGTCAATGAAGCAAAAAAAGTGCATTGAGTTCCGAAAACTTTCTAACAGATTGAAATCAAATGAAACCTTTTTTAAGATATTTTTATGCTAAAAATACCAAATTATTAGAGGATCTGCTTTTATCCTGAGAATTAGGGCATTTGAAAACAAGTTTCGAAAATACTCAATTTTCATAAATTTTCTTTTTGTATAAAGTTAAAAATACGACTAAATTGAATTGGAAAGTCCCCCCCTTTAATTATTTAAGGGTGCTCGGGGCGCTGAATGTGAGTCCAATGTCAAATTTTTTTTCTTTCAAAATGGCAGATGGAAAATGACGGACTTATATTGATCAGGGGCGGCTTGAAATGATAGAAGTCAAGGTAAACAGACCAAATTCTGTACTCGGGGGTTTTCGGGGTCGCTGATTATGTTATTGAATCAAGTAAAACGATCCATTTTAAAAAATATCCAATTTACTATAAAAGTAAATTCAGACAAAAATCCCATGAAAAAATAAAATTGAAACCAGTAAAAAGACTTATAAACACCTTTGGCAGCATATTAAATCGAAATCTAGGTAATAATTTATTTCACTAAAAATGACCAAAATATTGACTAACAAAAATTTTTCATCCCGAGGACGACGGTCAATCGCCTTTGGGCTACGTCGTTCGAATTTTCAAAAGTACTCCAAAAATTTCAAGTTGCAGAGAGCGGAAAACCGCTCTGCCCGAAGAACTTTTCGAAAGTACCACGAATTTGGATTTTCGAAAGTACAATGAATAAATATTGTCTAAATGTTATTTGTGGCATTATCTTAATTTGTTTTTCCATCTTCAATTATTTGGGACTTCCTGCCACATGCATGTTTTCTTTTTAAGCGGTGCTAGGGGAATCTACAAAATATATCTCAATTAATCAGTATGTTACTGGTAAATAACCTCTACGCCTGTGACGTTTACGTCAAAGGATCAGTTAGAGGTTGGTTTTTTTAAATAAACAACACAAATAAGTGTAAAAACTTGAAATCAAATATTTCGCCGACGTTTCGGAAATCTAATCTGTTTCCTTTTTCAAGGCTTTGTTTGAACAAACTTTTTTGCTGTATATGACAATAGATTCCAAAAAGAACGAACTATTAATGAAATCAATTGCAGAGAAAACGAATTATATTACAGCGCCGTGGAACAAGATTTCGACTATATACACCGGAACATCAGGTTTAGTTATAACAAACATTTTAATTTAAAAAAATACGAATATAAATAAATTCAGAAATTTAATTAGAGAAAAACAGATTAAACAACTGAATAATATAAACAATAATCCTCTAATTGACAAGACTGTCATTAATATGTCAGAACGAGAAAATCAGGTACGACAAAAACCTGGAAAACGTTATACAGCGTTAATTTCTTATGTATGCGGATTATCCGAAAAGTTGGACCGCATCGGTGATAGATTTGATATTAGGACGGTATTTCAAACACGCAACACTTTAAGATCTATTCTGACAAAGACGAAACCGAAAAACCACGAGCAAAATTCAAAAAACTGCATTTATAGTATTCCGTGTGAGTGCAACAAACAATACGTGGGTGAGTCATCCAGACCCTTTAGTGTAAGATTGGGCGAACATCAAAATTATATCAGAAAAAATGAAATTCAGAGGTCCAAGATCTGCGAGCACGCGTGGGAGAACGGACATAAAATAAACTGGGACTCGGCAAAAATTTTAACAAAAGAGGCAGATAGCAAAAAAAGAAAAATTTAAGAATCCGCGATAATATTATTGAATGAGGTGTTACGATATTTTTAAGAAATCGTAAAATAACAAGAGTTCTTGGACTATAAACAATTATTATATTACTTTTTGATACTCTAAGAGACATCTGTAAGCGAGCGTACAAAGCCTTATGTTTTGGTGCTGTTCATAGGCGATAAGAAAATAAGTAAAAAACGGTCAAGTTTTAAATAAGAACCAGCATTCTGAAAAGAAGTACGAAAGGCAAGGTAACGGCCGTGTGGTAGTTTTGATTAAGTATTTCGTAATTTGCGGATAAAATATACCCATAGTGCCACTAAGAGGGAGTCTAGTTAAGGATTGGTGGTTTGGTCAAAGATACCCTCTTTAGCATTTGATTTATATGTGTTTTTGGATATTAGATAACCTTGCATATTTGTATAAACGTCTCCTGTTGATGTTAGGGAAAATCGGCACAAGGAGGTAAGCGTTTTGCATTAAATAATCATGAAAAGTAATTAACATTGTGTATATTTGTTAGTTATGGTTGATAAAATATTAAGACCGATCATTATTATCTTTTTAGACGTTTTTTGGTTTGGCTCCACTTACTTTTAAGCAGTAAAAGTAATATTTTGGGAAAAATTAAGTATTACTAAGAATAACTTTTGAAATAGTCGCAAATCCTAGGGAATCAAGACAGTCAGGAAATTGGGAAAGTATTGAAAATCTTTAGTACGGAATTTTCCGGGAGAAGCCTGAAACCGACACCTCGTTTCACCTTTAAAGGAAGTATACATATAGTTATAGTTCAGGGATTATTTAAGGTAATGTAAAGATCCAATTGTTTATTATTTATGATATTGATACCTTCATCAGAGTCTTACATTTTCTTTTAAAGTTTATAGTAAGGGTGTTTGGACGACTAGCTGTTTTGATTTCGCGGTGTCCAAATACTCCGACTCTTGCAAGGGTAACGTGCACGTTATAGAAAAATATTTGTACACCACTGTTTTTGTAATTTAAGTATTTGTTGTTAATATATTTATTTATACACAATTAAGGTCCGTGTTCTTTAATTTTGACATCATTATAAATTTGCAACTCAGATTTATTTAGTGATTTTTGGCTGAGCTATCATACATTTTAGTTAGGGTAATATTATTATGTAAATCACTTGGCGCCCATTAGTATTCACTATTTTTATTGGTTCGCTAAGATCTTCGATCCACGACCCTTATCACGAGCAAGAACATTACTTGCCGAACTTAAACCTTAAAAAAAAAGCATTAACGTTATCACCTGTAAACTAACAAACACCCAGGTGGGCGTTATAAATTAGCGCCCTTGCGTGGGGTCTCGAATTGCATCGATTTCGAATTTTTTTCTGGTGTACAATAATTTGCAAATTATCAATATTTTTGCATAACCCTGTAGTATCAAAGATTAATCTTATTACTTAACATTTTATACATTGTTGCTTTAGTAATTAATTATAACCATCTACATTAGTTTAAAATAAATTCTTTCAAACAAAAAGACTCTTGATAGGTACAAAAGATAATTTTTTGTGTTTCATATTTTCTTTGGTGTATGATAATAAAAACCATTTATTTCCTAGGATTTCGCGTATAAGTGTTGAAATATTGTATGTTATATTACAAGATATTTCATTTTGGTATTTAGATATTTTTATGTTTCATTTTATCGCGACTGGCTATCACTAATAAAGTTATTTCTTTTAAAAACCATTTATAATTATATGTTAGAGAATTTATTTCGACTTGGTAAATTTAATCAAGGTATTGTTTTTTGTGTGTTTAATTTTATCCAGTTTCTTTTTATATTTATGTTAGCTGCTTTTGCCGAGTGTACTAGATTTAAAAAATTTGCCGATTAGAAACATGCAATTAGTTTATTTCTTTGATTAGGTAGAATGATAATAATAATAATAAGCACTCGATTTCCGAAACATAGTAAAATTTGTGAACAAAAATGGATTTATCTAGGTTAAATAGAGATGAACTCGAATATGAATTACAAGTTAGGGGTTATACGGAATTTGGAGGTGAAACTGTTTTATCAATGCGCCGATTATTAAAAGATTTAATTAGAGACGAATCATTTGGACAAATTAAAACGGCTGAAGATTTTCAACCCGATGTCACCAACGAAATTGATGTTTGTAATATTAAAGTTGTTGAGTTGGAGAGTTATATTGCTAATCATAACTTCATTTCTGTAAATAGTAATGATGCGCGTTATGTCGATACTAAACTTAAACATTTGTACTCTCGCTTAAATAGGCTTGCACCTCCAGATGATCAATTACTAGCTAGCATAGCAGATTTAAAAAATCAGTTAAGTCAATTAGAGGTAACTTTAGACGAAAAACTTAATTTAGAAGAAAACGCGGACACTGTTCAAAACGAGGTTAATATCGATACACCACCAACAACAAACAGTTATAAAAAATTAGTTCAACATGATCCAGTGTATAAATGGGATTTTCGTTTTACGGGAATCAAGGGATCAATAAGTGTTAACGCTTTTCTCGAACAAGTTGAAGAATATCGCGTGGCGCGAGGCGTTTCTGAAGACGAATTGTTTAGTTCGGTGATTGATTTATTAGAAGGTAGAGCAAAAAGTTGGTATAGGTCCATACGTCTTACAGTAAACTCTTGGTCAGACTTTGTACGTGAATTAAAAAAGGAATTTTTAGCTGACGATTTTCAGACAGATTTTCTAGAAGAAATTAGGAAAAGCTACCAAGGCGACTTTGAGCCGGTAGGAGAATTTTTCGCACGGGTTACAAATATGTTTAATAGATTACCGCGACAAATATCGGAGGAAGAAAAAGTAAATATAATTCGAAGAATTCTGGAACCTTATTACATTGATAAGTTGAGTTTGAGCGAATATAGAACAGTAAATGAATTGAAATTAATTTGCAAAAAACTTGAATATTCGAGAAATATGTCAGCAAAAGCGAAAGATATATCATGTAATAGGAGTAGGGTTAGTTTATTAGAACCAGATTTGGCATATGAGAGGCCTAGCACTTCGCGACCATTAGTAGGTAATAGACATATAGAAAGACTCAACAGTATTCAATGCTGGAATTGTAATGAATCAGGTCATAGCTTTACAACATGCAATAAACCTAAAGTTAGTCCTTTCTGTTTTCGGTGTGGAAAACAGGGAGTCACTAAATATAAATGTGATTGCGCTCCAAAAAACGGAAATTACGGTCGTCGTTCAACCGGTCGTCGGTCATAAGTAATATTCCAAACCCGGTACCTATTGATGATTCTTGGCAAGCTTGGGTAGATTTTGTTCATGTACAGTATAAAAAGAATCGCATAGATAGCATGTTCAGTTCAATTAACAACGATCCTCGACCTTATCTTAAAGTAAACATTTTCGATTTAGATTTTGTAGGTTTACTTGATTCAGGTGCTACACAAACCATAATAGGAAAGTTAGGATGGAATAAATTAAAAAATTTTAATCTAGTGTTGGAGAATTATTCTCATGTAGTAAAAGTAGCTAACGGTGAAACGTGTAACGTTTTAGGAGTAGTTAATATTCCGATAGTTTTAGATAAGAAATTGAAATTAATTAAGTGTTTAGTAGTTTTAGATATTGCTGTAGAAATTATATTTGGAATTGATTTTTGGAGCGATATGGACATAACTTCAAATTTTACAAAAAATAGTTGGGAATTTGGTAATAATGTTGCGAATAAGTTGGAGTCATGTGCACTGGAGGTTGCAGATGATGAAAAACGGCAACAGTTAAATGATATGGTCTCTTCATATTTTGACAAAATGAGTTCAGGTTTAGGATGCGCAAAAGGCGTCAAGCACAAAATTGAGACGGACGGTAGTCAACCTATAAAACAAAGGTACTATAACGTATCACCGTATTTACAAAAAATAATTAACGATGAATTAGATAATATGTTAAAACTAGGCGTAGTGGAACCATCTAATTCAGCATGGTCCTCACCAGTAGTAATGGTTAAAAAATCCTCGGGGGATTATCGATTTTGTGTTGATTTTCGAAAAGTAAATGCGATTACTCGTAAAGACGCATATCCACTCCCTTATGTAAATGCTATTTTAGATCGTTTACGAGGAGCACGGTATCTTTCTTCAATTGATATCAAGTCTGCTTATTGGCAGATCGAACTAGATGAAGATAGTAAAGATAAGACGGCGTTTACAGTTCCAGGTCGTGGGCTGTATCAGTTTAAACGCATGCCTTTCGGTTTACACAATTCTGCGGCGACTTGGCAAAGATTTTTAGAAAATGTATTGGGCGCAGACTTGGAGACGTCGGTATTTGTTTATCTCGACGATATTATTATTATATCACCTGACTTTGAAACTCATATGAACATTTTGGCTAGGGTTCTAGACAAACTGTTAAAGGCTGGTCTTACTCTGAATCGCGAAAAGTGTCATTTTATGAAAGACGAGTTGAAATATCTTGGATTTCTAGTAAATAAAGACGGCTTAAATACCGATCCAGCAAAAGTCGAATGTATGTTGAACTATCCGGTTCCAAAAAATGTTAAAGATGTTCGTAGATTTGTAGGGATGATATCGTGGTACAGACGATTTATACCAAATTTCGCGACACGTAGTTCGCCACTTACTAAGTTAACTAGAAAAAATGCAAAATTTATTTGGGGTTCTGAATGTGATAAAGCATTTAACGATATTAAGCAATGTTTGATTTCGGCTCCGATTCTAACGTGTCCGGACTATAGTAGACAGTTTATTCTTCAATGTGACGCATCTCAAGTCGGTCTGGGTTGTGTGCTAGTTCAAAATTTTGAAGAAGGGGAAAAAGTTATATCATATGCAAGTCGAGCTTTAACAGCCCAAGAAGCTAAGTACTCAACTACTGAACTTGAATGTCTTGCTTTATTATACGGTATAGAGAAATATAGACCATATTTCGAGGGAACAAGGTTCAAGGTCATCACAGATCATTATTCATTGTTATGGCTGTATAAATTACAAAATCCTTCAGGTAGGCTCGCGCGCTGGTCATTGAGACTACAAGGTTATGATTTCGAAATTATCCATCGTAAAGGAGCAGAAAATGTCGTGCCTGACGCACTATCTCGTGCAATTTGTTATGTTGATGTTTTGCCAACTGAGTCAGATAAATGGTATAACAAATTGAAGCGTAATGTTTTGAATTATCCTAATAAATATCCTAAATTTAAAATTCGGAGCGAAAGAGTATATAAGTTTGTCAATTACGGTCATGCGTCTTATGACGAGGAAGAAGACTGGAAGCTTGTCATTCCAAAATCCTTGCGTAAACAAGTTTGTCGTGAGAACCATGATGAGGTTCATGCTGGTCACTTAGGAATCTTTAAAACTCAAAACCGAATCGCTCAGAGATATTATTGGCCCGGCATGCATGCCGACATCACTCGGTACGTTCGCTCATGTAATGTTTGCAAAGCACAAAAACCAGATCAGAAGTTGCCTTATGGGGAAATGGGTATTAGGCGTGTGTCACGTCCTTGGGAACTTGTCTGTTCAGATTTAATTGGTCCATTACCGATATCTCGTAATAGAAATAGGTATATTTTAGTTATAGCAGATTGTTTTACCAAATATGCACTGTTATTTCCTTTAAAAAGCGCCACTAGTTCCGCTTTAATCAAACACGTAGAAAACGACGTATTTCTTGTGTATGGTGCCCCTGAAAGATTAATATGCGATAATGGCAAACAATATGTGTCTAGAGCTTTTAAAAAGATGGTACGCTCATATGACTGCGAAATAATTTTTAATGCTAATTATAGTCCACATGTAAACCTAACAGAACGAATTAATAGAGTTATAGGAACAATGGTTCGATCATATATCGATACAGATCAACGCGACTGGGATAAAAATCTAGCAAAAATCGGTTTTGCCTTAAGGACGGCAGTACATGAGATAACGGGTTACAGTCCTGCTTATTTGAATTTTGGTCGTGAACCACATATTTCGGGAAAGATGCACGCTGTAGATAATCCCGATGGAATTTTGGAATTTGGCGATCGGAACCAATTATCGGAACATGTTCAACATTTACGCGAAGTTTTTAGTCAAGTTAGGGAACGTTTGGTTGAGTCGTATCGAAACAGTGCAGGGAAATATAATCTTAGGCGAAGACCTTTAAGTTTGAATCCAGGTCAGGTAGTTTGGAAGAAGAACTACACTCTGTCAAGCAAAGCGGATTATTATGCGGCAAAATTGGCGCCGAAGTATGTGAAATGTAGAGTAGCGCGGAAGATATCTACAAATGTGTACGAGCTCAAAGATTTTAGTACTCGTAAGTCATATGGTTATGTTCATATCAAAGATATTAAAGTCGATTAGGTTAGGATTGTTTAAATCTTTTTTTTTTCTCGTTATTTTTTTTTTGTAAGTGTTGGTGGTGTTACGATATTTTTAAGAAATCGTAAAATAACAAGAGTTCTTGGACTATAAACAATTATTATATTACTTTTTGATACTCTAAGAGACATCTGTAAGCGAGCGTACAAAGCCTTATGTTTTGGTGCTGTTCATAGGCGATAAGAAAATAAGTAAAAAACGGTCAAGTTTTAAATAAGAACCAGCATTCTGAAAAGAAGTACGAAAGGCAAGGTAACGGCCGTGTGGTAGTTTTGATTAAGTATTTCGTAATTTGCGGATAAAATATACCCATAGTGCCACTAAGAGGGAGTCTAGTTAAGGATTGGTGGTTTGGTCAAAGATACCCTCTTTAGCATTTGATTTATATGTGTTTTTGGATATTAGATAACCTTGCATATTTGTATAAACGTCTCCTGTTGATGTTAGGGAAAATCGGCACAAGGAGGTAAGCGTTTTGCATTAAATAATCATGAAAAGTAATTAACATTGTGTATATTTGTTAGTTATGGTTGATAAAATATTAAGACCGATCATTATTATCTTTTTAGACGTTTTTTGGTTTGGCTCCACTTACTTTTAAGCAGTAAAAGTAATATTTTGGGAAAAATTAAGTATTACTAAGAATAACTTTTGAAATAGTCGCAAATCCTAGGGAATCAAGACAGTCAGGAAATTGGGAAAGTATTGAAAATCTTTAGTACGGAATTTTCCGGGAGAAGCCTGAAACCGACACCTCGTTTCACCTTTAAAGGAAGTATACATATAGTTATAGTTCAGGGATTATTTAAGGTAATGTAAAGATCCAATTGTTTATTATTTATGATATTGATACCTTCATCAGAGTCTTACATTTTTTTAAAGTTTATAGTAAGGGTGTTTGGACGACTAGCTGTTTTGATTTCGCGGTGTCCAAATACTCCGACTCTTGCAAGGGTAACGTGCACGTTATAGAAAAATATTTGTACACCACTGTTTTTGTAATTTAAGTATTTGTTGTTAATATATTTATTTATACACAATTAAGGTCCGTGTTCTTTAATTTTGACATCATTATAAATTTGCAACTCAGATTTATTTAGTGATTTTTGGCTGAGCTATCATAAATTTTAGTTAGGGTAATATTATTATGTAAATCACTTGGCGCCCATTAGTATTCACTATTTTTATTGGTTCACTAAGATCTTCGATCCACGACCCTTATCACGAGCAAGAACATTACTTGCCGAACTTAAACCTTAAAAAAAAAGCATTAACGTTATCACCTGTAAACTAACAAACACCCAGGTGGGCGTTATAGAGGATAGTTGCGTTTCGAATTGTTCCGTAAATGTCTGTACAACTGGGCTGCCAATGTTAAAAGAAGAACTTCACAAACTCAACATTGTATAAAAACTAAAAAACTGTTAACTATATCAACAGTTCTATGTAAATGGTAAATATCTATGGATATTGAATATAACAAACATTCTTAGAGCTGTGTATTTGTCATACACAGCAAAAAAGATTTTTCAAAAATCCTTGAAAAAAGAAACAGATTAGATTTCCGAAACGTCGGCGAAATATTTAATTTCAAGTTTTTATACTTATTTGTGTTGTTTATTTTAAAAAAAGACAACCTCTAACTGATCCTTTGACGCAAACGTTACAGGCGCAGAGGTTATTTACCAGTAACATACTGGTTAATTGTGATATATTTTGTAGGTTCCCCTAGCACCGCTTAAAAAGAAAACATACATGTGGCAGAAAGTCCCAAAGAATTGAAGGACAAAAAAATACAATGAATAAAATCACACAGGGCGGAGAGCTGCTCCGTCCAACAGATTTTTCGAAAGTACAACGAATTTGACTTTCGAAAGTACAACGAATAAAATCGCATGAGACGGAAAACTGCTCCGCCCAACAATTTTTTCAGAAGTACAACGAATTTAATTTTTTGAAAATCTCAAAAATTTATTTTTATAAAAATGCAATAACGAGACGTAAATAAAGCACAACACCGCTCTTTGAGATGAATTTTTCGAAGGTACTACGAATTTGGTGGTCACAGATCGAAATCCTCAGTCAGGATGTAGCGAGTAGCTATTTTATACGTCAAAACTTAGGAAAAAATTGATGGGACGGTTTTTCCAATAAAAACCAATATCCTCATTTAATATTCCTCAACGGGTTGGAGCATAATTCCTATACAAAACCCCTAAAACGTACAGAAAAATAGTCAAAAAATTCAAAGTCGGAGGGTCGATTCCGAGGAACCCAAAATACTTTTTATCCCGGCTCAGGCGGATATCGCCATAGTAATCGCTCGAAGGCGACTCGATGGAAAATAAGTATATTTGGGTTCGATGCCGTTAGTACGTTTATAAAAGCAGAAAAACCATCGAACTCATATATGTAGCTTCTTTAAGCATCCTGACAATTTCGATAATTTTAGTGCAAAATTCAAAGTGAATAATTTTCAAAAAGTTCCGCATACATTTTACAAACATTACTAATTGGGAGTCTGAATCTTTTTGTACAGTCTATTGTCATAGTTCTCTCGACGCTGGATGAGTTACACTCCTGCGGGAGGTAACGGCTTGCCGAGTGGTGGTGCTCTTTGATGTTTGCCTTTTACACATTAGCTAAGTATTGAATATTTATTTTATATTTTTTACATTTTATGAATTATTTCAATAAATGAAAATATATTTTGAATTCGATTTCTTATTGATCCACTAATTATAAGATTTGTGACCGACGTACGATTCTGTGGCGTGAGTCGGACAATTACTTTCCGCGGGTCATCTTTGATCCCGCCACGTCTGTGTAGTTGTCCGAATACTCATAGAATCCATCGACGGTCTTAACTATTAAGAAGTGTTTCTGAGAAAGTGATAATTATAAGATATATTCATTAAAAGTGCACCGCCCGACATAAGATTTCGCCGGAGAGAGCAGACTGTAGCAATCACAGTAAGTATAATTTTGTCTATTTTCGTCTTGGGGAGTCTGAAGGGTATCTTGAATCCCACTTCTGAGTAGAGTTGATCAGTATCGTAGCGGCGACACGGCTCCGGCCTAAATTATATAAAATTCTTGTACTGTCCATTAGACCAAACAACAAGGTTCATCTACAATGACACCTGTCAGCAAGCTGTCAAGTATCATAAAGATGTGAGATGTTGATATTAAATGCATATTCGTAATATTTTTCGGTCGCTCAATACAAAACCGAAGCAATTGCTGGTTATTAAAGAGAGAGGAGCAATATAGGAATCGTAGAAGAAAATCCCGTATCTGGGGCCTAATTCTCGAAACTAGAAGAACCCGATTCGTGCACAAATGACGTTGAAATTCCCACACGAACGTACTTTTTCTATTCTCGAACACATGAACGAACAGATTCGTGCACGGAAAGTGCTCGATCGGTGTTTCGGTGGCGAAAAGCATATTCGCATGTCAACATAACCTGTAAGTTAACGTCAACCTTCAGTCAAACGGCTTTATTTTGGTTGGAAATTGTGTTAGAGTCTTCTAATTTCTGAATCTTTTAATAGCAATTAATAACCTGGAAGAAATTTAGCCAGCTGCAGAAGTCAGAAAGGAATCGCGTTTATGATGCCTTTGATAATAATATGTCCGATATAAAATTCGTAAGAATGTTTCGACTAAGTAAGGACCTAGTACGGGATCTAATCAATTTACTATCTGAATATTTGATCCAACCAATCAGTTAGAACTCATTAGATTTCAACTTACGTATTTATTTTCTTGCGCGGCACCATTGGTGCACAATCTCCTATTTACAAAGGATTTTTTTGGTCAGAATTCCTCCAAAACACAAAAATAAAATCCCAAAACCGCCTACAACTAAGCAATCATCCTTGTGCAAACCGCAAAACAACAACGAGTATTTTGACTTTGACACTTCTCAACTGTTGCACTACTACCGCAACGAAAAGTTCCCAGATTTACACGGTCTGCTATTGGTCGACATATATCTATATATGAACCAAGATACGATGTACGTTATACGGTCGACGAATGTGTTCGCCTCGTGTATCGCTTTTCGACTATCACTGGAGAATTTGATTTTTATAAAAACTGCGTTCGCATGCGAACCAGACTGCACGAGTTGGTTCGTGCACGATCAATTCGTTCGGGATTCCAGAATTGGGCCCCAGATCATTCAGAGAACAGAAGGGCCCACAAAAAAAAAATAAAAAGTGATCCTCAAGAAAAATAATGTTAGTATGTAAAAATGGACGAACGTGTGAAAATGCACAAATTTATTTAATAAAATATGACTAAAACCGCACCGCAATTTTCCATCATTTTTGTAGGTTTTATGGGAGTTAAATGCTAACTTAGCCAATGAGAATATACAAACACGTTACATCTAAGCTCTAGTTTTCTTCACATAGGATGTTGACATGAGAGAATCAAGTGCCATCTGCAGTTTCTTGCTCACAAAGACCCTTTGTATCAGTACCGCGAAGGATATCATACCAAATTTGTATTCAGAATTTGTTGACGTGAGGAAATCAAATGCCTATGCCATACTATATTATAGAATGCGACATTTTGAGATCAACTTCATCAACTTCAGATTTGTATTGGGCGACCTAATGAGCTTATGAATATGCATTTAGAATCAACTTTGACATCTTGGTGATGTCAAAGTACCTTTCTTAAATCGGGTAATTTATATTTTCAAAATTAAAAATTAACGTCCCTCTGTCGCTCTGTAAAGCCCGCGAGCTAGAAAAAACACTTTTACATTATTAGAATAATTCGAAAAGCAAGCCTTCGCTGCTGGAAAATATACACGAGCCACTCTCCCCTACCGATCGAATTTTCGGGAACGGCGAACAGCCTGGAACGTCTAGAACGACTAGAACGCCTGGAGTCTTCGATTTTCGAACACTTCCAGAAGCTTTGATTTATCTTATATAAACCGAAACGCGCTCAACGCATTCAGTCGAGTCGAGTCGAGCCAGTAAGTCAGTCAGTTCGGGATCCAGCCACGCGACAAAACAACAACAACCAAAGGCAAATTTCTACTATAAAGTATTATTATTCAACATAATTAATTACATCAAACCTATTTAGTGATAAACAAATGTATTGTTAGAATGTGAATAGTAATATATCGTTATATTGACTCCAGAAAATTTGACTTTTAATCATTCGTGTAAAATCGATACAGGGTGTTACTTTTTCGCCGAACCAAGTAAAAATAAATTCATTCAAATTTAAATTGTGCAGTGTTCTTGTGCGCGAATCTGACAAAAACGAAAGTCACGTTCGTGTTCAGTGACACCTGATAGCTTGTTGACAGTTGTCATCATGTCAAAATTCATTTTTGACTTCTGATTCGTAATCAGCAACTCACAAAAACTTAATAATATGCATTTAAAATCAACTTCTTACCTATTGGTGAGAACAGTTTGTTGACAGCTGTTATGAAGTTGTAACTTATTCTTGACTTCAGACTCGTAATCAGCGAACCAAAAAACCCATACAAAGGTCATAAAAAATAATTTAAAGAATTTTTTTTCAAAAAATCTAATGTCCAGGGTGTAATTAGTTTCATAACATTAAAAAAACTGGTGGCAGGGAACGACAAGACAAACAAAAAAACCTTATATAACATGGGGTCTGAAGCTCATAGTTTTGGAGAAAAAAAATAAACAAAAATTTCGCAAATTTTCAATAAAATCTTTTTAGAACTGCTGGAATATTGAGGTAGGTCTAGATCGTCGCGCGTGTCTTTGCTTATGATACTCAATATTTCTGTAGATAACTATAAAATGTCGGCGGTCTTTAGCGGTGCGGTAAATAAGACGAAAGACGTCGACGTTTTGTGAGTGTTTAGTAGATCTGATCTGAAGAAAACTATACTCTGACTCTCCCTTGTGCAATATTTTAGTTTCTGTGGGTGTTTCGTTATGTACACACGTCCAACCCGCCGTTAGTTGTTTTTGTTATTTTTGAATTTCGGGTCGCTGTGTATTTATAGTGAAGATTTATTTTATTGACTTTACCGTTCAAGTCGTTAAATTCTTGATTACGTACAGACACAACTTACTTGTTCGTTCTCTTTGTATTCCGTTTTGGATTTTGGACCAAGTTTTTCTTTTATTTTTCTTTATTGACAACGTTAGTTGATAGTTTATTGTTTAGTGTTGAACGGACTACGTATGTCCTTAATTCGACGTACCGAACTGTGTATTGATGCAGATGCAGATTTCGAATGATTTACTTAGGTAAAGGACACTCATTTATGTTACAAACGTTAATAAATCACATTTAAATATTCTAAATTATAAACATTAATCCAATATTTGGTTCAAATTAAAAGACACACATGTAAAGAAATGCTCTGTTTAAACTTCTACGGCCATTATTTGTTTGTAGTTGTGCAAGAAAAGATAACGAATTATTTACCTCTTTATAATTGCCTCAGTTCGGTTGAGGCGGTCCATCAAAGGCGGTCGATGATCCAAGAAGGCCTTTGCACTTTTTTATGACAATTTAAAAGTTGTATAATGGGAACTACAAGTTCATTGACCAAGAAAAGCAGTGGTTCTCAAATATTTTCTACATTAATATTAAAAAAATCGGTAAAGGTATTTACACAGAACTTCCCTCGTTATTTGTGCATGACAGTCACTCAAAAAAATTATTAATTACGAAATGACATTGGGAATAATAATCGGAATATAATTATTGGTATTATCACAAAGAAAACCTGATAACTTTTGGTCAAAAAAATATACAGTGTTCATCCAACAGCAAAAGTTCAATATACTAAATAACAGGTGCCAAATATGGGAGGCTTGTGCAAATACCTTTATAAATATCCACCATGACTCAATTATTTCTTGGGATGCCATTACTCAATAAAAGTATATAATAGGATATGCCAAATATTATTGCCATCTCTCACATTTTCAATCCCACATTCACGTAATGGAGTGGAAGTATAGTGGTGATTAAAATATAGAACAAATTTTGAAAAGTGTTTTCTGTCTATTCTAGTGTTAAATTTTTTTCCAAATTGGTGAAAATATGTTGCAAATTTTTTTTTCCGAAATAGGTTTAGAATGTTATGAAACGTGGAAATTTTAAATTTGAGCAAAAAAAATTTTTCGTCTATTCTACAATGGTAATAAATAGATTATATAAACATATTTTCATTTTTTTAAAATTTTTCTAAAACATTTTTAAATTTGTTTTAATAAATTTGGAATGCCATAGAAACGTGGAAATTTTAAATCTGAAAAAAAAATTCCATCTATTTGTGGCAAAATTTTTTCAAAAATTTTTAAATTCTTTTTTATTTTTCTTTAAATAGATTTAGAACGCTATGAAACATGGAAATTTTAAATTTTGAGAAAAAAAAAATTAATCTATTTTGGTGGTAAAAATTTTTTCAAAAATGTTGGTAAAAAATTTTCAAAAATTTTTTTTCTTTTAAATAGGTTTAGAATGCCATGAAACGTGGAAATTTTAAATTTGAACAAAGAAAAAAATTTTTTTTAGTGGTAAAAATGTTTTCAAAAATGATTTTTTTTTTCTGAAATAGGTTTAGCGCGTCATGAAACGTGGAAATTTTAAATTTGAGCAAAAAAAAATTTTTTTCACTATTTATTCCGTTTGGACCCTGTATATTTTTCAGTGAAAATTCTACCAGTTCTTCACTGACAGTAGGGTTAACTACCTACCAAATTTGACTGCTCTTCGTCAAGTACAGACAGACAGACAGACAGACAGACAGACAGACAGACAGACAGATAGACAGATAGACAGACAGACAGACTGACGGAATTGAGAAACCTATATTTTCGGAATCTACGTGTTCTGAAACGTCAGAATCCGAAAAAATCTCGGATGGTGATTTTTTCTCGAATACAATACTTCCCTTCGGTATGCGAGGGAAGTAAAAATATATTAAAAAGGTTGACCTAGGTCAGTTTTTTCAAAGTGCCCCCTAGAGAGAAAGTCGTAAAGGTTTTTTGTTTGTATAGTTGGTCCCCATTACCAGTTTGCTTTAATGACATGAAACTGATTACACCCTGTATAAAAGTTTATGGAGGTTATATGGGGTGGAGAAAAAAATTGACGCAGTAAAAAGAATATTGTTGCGAAATTGGGTTTCAGCGCATCAAAATACTTAGGAAATGGGTCTAATTGCAAAGACAGACAATTTTTTTTGTAGACCTGTGTTACCAATGTGAAAAAAATAAAACTTCATCTTTAAAGAGGCAAATAAATAAGAAAGTAACCATATTTTACATTGCAAAATAATTTATTAAATTTCAAAAACAGAACAATTATGAAATTTAAATTAAAAAAAATATCGTCATATGCTGAGAATACGTGCGCACAAGAGAGTTACAGACAGACGGACAGAGCGACCGACAGACACACAGAATTTTTTTTCGCTCAAATTGAACATTTCGACGTTTTAGGACATTCTAAGTTTATTTCAACAAAAAAAAAAATTACACAGAACTTCCCTATTTATTTATACCGGACGGGCACTGTAAAAAATTATTAATTACGAAACCACACATGAGAATAGTAATCGGACGGTATTATTACAAAGAAAACCTGATAACTTTTGATCAAAAAATATACAGAGTGATCATCCGATAGCAAAAATTCAAGATTAAATAAAAGATGTCAAATATGGAAGGCTTGCGTAAATACCTTTACAAATTTCCAACATGGTTGAATTGTTTTTTAGGTGACCACCCTGTATATTTTTCAATAAAACTATAATAGGTGTCTTCCTTGCCAAATGCGTTAACTATATGTCAAATATTATTACCATCTGTCATTTTTTCAGTTCCATATCCACGCAGTGAAGTGGACGTATAGTTGTGGTTAAAAAAATTTGTTTTAATGGTCTTAGAATGTCATGAAACGTGCAAATTTGAAATTTGAGCAAAAAAAATTTCTTCCCATCATCTATATTATAGTAGGTTTAGAATGTCATGAAACGTGGAGACCTTAAAGGCTATTGCCGGATAAGAATAGTGATTTGGCCCACAGAACCAATTGGGCTATTAGTGGTGTCATTATATCGGCGTGGTCAAAAAAAAGTGTTCGACACAATTTTTACCCCCACTTTCCCCCTAGGGGGGTTTGGGGGCCCAAAAAAACTGTTATTATTTGATTATTTTCTATTTTATTACCTAGTAGACGAATCTTTACCAAAAAAATCAAGAGTGTAGTGGAAGTAGGGTTACTTCAACTCAATTTTTTTCAGAATTCTCTGACCCCACTTTCCCCCCCAAAAAAAATTATAAAATATTCAAAAATTTTTTTCTCGAAAACTAAGACAATAGCACCGCTAAAAATTTTATATTTTATTTATTTTGATCCAAAAAATCTACGAAAATTTTTGTAGCCCCTAGAAATTGGTGCGTCATACTCAAATATTAAAGAAACCGTTATTTTCACGACTTCTTGCGATTTTGTTGTTTTTATAACGTTCATTAGGACAGAATAACACACTTCTTCGCAGAAAATTATACACTATATTATATTTACATAAAATTATTCCATTTATGTCTATATTTACGGCCAATACAACTGCCCCTTGCTGGATATAAAGGCCCAGGAAACCTGTTATTGCTTGTTTATTTTTTATTTTGTCACCTAGTGGACGAATCTTTACCAAAAAAATCAAGAGTGTAGTGGAAGTACGGTTACTTCAACTCAATTTTTTTCAGAATTCGCTGACCCCACCTCCCCCCCCCCAAAACAAATTATAAAATATTAAGAATAAGTTTTCTCAAAGACTAAGACAACAGTACCGCTAAAAATTTTACAATTTATTTGTTTTGATCCAAAAAATCTACAAAATTTTTTGTAGCCCCTAGAAATTGGTGCGTCACACTCAAATATTAAAGAAAAAGGTATTTTCACGATTTATTGCGCTTTTGTTGTTGTTAAAACGTTCATAAGGACAGAACAATAATCTTCTTCGCAGAAAATTATATGATATATTAGATTTAAAGAATCCCATTTATGTCTAGATTAACTATCGATATATTTCCCCCTTACTGGGTATAAAGGCAAAGAAAACTTGTTATTGCTTGTTATTTTTTTAAATTTCGTTACCTAGTGCACGAATCTTTACCAAAAAAAATCAGGTAGAGGATTGGAAGTATAGCAATCGTAAAAAAAATTAGAATATTTTTTTCTTGAAATAGGTTTAGAACGTCGCGATTTTTAACTCTTGCAGTCACTCAGACATACACAAACCCACGCTAGCCCTCACATACGCCTACACATATAATATATTATTTATTATTTAACGGTGCTGTGCAATGATTGACAATATGAAAGGTTTTATCGTTTTTATTGTAGACATATAAATGAAAATGAAATGTCATGATTATTATTTACGTATAGAATGTTATCTGGGATGCGCTTACTTCATCCGGTAATGGTGAAATGTCATTTTGACACTGAAGCTTTGGCAGTCGGTTTATGGTAAGAAAAGAAAGCTCAGGCAGCAGTTTCCTTTATTTAGGAACAACTATTACCCACAAAAGCTGGTGCAGCAGGACTTGAGTAAGCTACTCGAGTCTTTATTAACCGTTGTAGCTTACAACGGAAACACGGCAATGTCCAGGGGTTAAGGAAAAGCTAGATTTTACATGCACAGCAGTAAAAGGTAGAATTCGGAATATGTAATAATACTCATTTCCTTAAAACCTACTATAAAAGTAAAGTGTGTTATATAATTACACTTACGAGGAATGCCGTTTTAGAGTCAATATTAAAAACATTATACTATGGGCAAAGATTAAAAAATTAATACGATAAGACAGTCAGACAGAGAACACGAAATAGACGAAGACCGTTGTTAACTTCAAATTAAAGGAGCACGACATCCAGCGAAAATGATTTTGGGATTTGTCGGATACGTATTGAATGAATTTGACCAAGCTTACTAAAGGACAGGCTGGCTCGTTAGAATCGGCATGCGCTACGTCACGTGTAGCCTTCGACGAGAGCCGCGTGTGGCTCTTTTTTCTTTATTTTATAAAATAAATTATAGAATAAAAAAATTTCAAAATTATTCTCTCAATGAATAATCCTACCTAATATATGAACATAGAAATACTGGAGGGTTTATGTGACATGTTACAATGCAACCTGTTTCTTTAGGAATCTTGGGTTCTGACAATCGGTCGTTCTACATATTAGGACAGTGTTGTCGATTTTTCACAATTAGCCACCGTCTCTAATTTTACCTTTTTCATGTGAATGACGTATTGTGGTAACTACTCTGTGTACCATCAATGTAAATGTCGAGGCCAATGACACCATTGATCAAATGTTTTTCATCGGCTGTCTTATCTTGTTAATTCTGTAATCTCTGCTATGGGCTTGTACATGTACAATCTACCACACAATATGGATGAAGCTTTTGGAGTTCCTTGGTGCATTTAAATAAAGTAAAAAATGGAGGCATATGTCCAGAGAACAACATCTCATCAGCTGCAAACCATTATTTAAAAAATTCAGAATTTTAACGTTACCGTGCCTATACATCAACGCTCATAATGAAAAAGAGTAAATAAAAATTATATCACGATAAACAACTAAATATACTAATACAATACAAGATACACCATATGCTACACCAACTTTATTCATAAGTCAAAACGATCCAAAATATTTGGGCATTAAATATTACAATAAAAAAAATTCCGGTTTCTTTAATATTTGAGTATGATGCATCAATTTCGAGAGGCTGCAAAAATTTTTGTAGATTTTTTGGACCAAAATAAATAAATTGTAAAATTTTTAGCGGTGCCATTTCCTTAGTGTTCGAGAAAAAAATTTTTGAATATTTTATAATTTTTTTGGAGGGGGAAAGTGGGGTCAGAAAATTCTGAAAACAAAATTAGTTGAAGTAACCGTACTTCCACTACACTCTTGATTTTTTTGGTAAAGATTCGTCCACTAAGTGACAAAATAAAAGATAAACAAGCAATAACAGGTTTTTTGGGCCTTTATATCCAGCAAGGGGAAGTTGTATTGGCCGTAAATATAGACATAAATGGAATAATTTTATGTAAATATAATATAGTGTATAATTTTCTGTGAAGAAGTGTGTTATTCTGTCCTAATGAACGTTACAAAAACAACAAAATCGCAAAAAATCGTGAGAATAACGGTTTCTTTAATATTTGAGAATGAGGCACCAATTTCTAGGGGCTACAAAATTTTTTGTAGATTTTTCGGACTAAAATTAACAAACCATAAAATTTTTAGCGGGGCTGTTGTCTTAGTTTTCGAGAAAAAAAAAAGTTGAATATTTTATCAATTTTTTTGGGGGGGAAAGTGGGGTCAGATAATTCTGAAAAAAATTGAGTTGAAGTAACCATACTTCCACTACACTCTTGATTTTTTTGGTAGAGATTCGTCCACTAGGTGACAAAATAAAAAATAAACAAGCAATAACAGGTTTTCTGGGCCTTTATATCCAAGGCAAGGGGAAGTTGTATTGGCCGTAAATATAGACATAAATGGAATAATTTTATGTAAATATAATACAGTGTATAATTTTCTGCGAAGAAGTGTGTTATTCTGTCCTAATGAACGTTATAAAAACAACAAAATCGCTAGAAATCGTGAAAATAACGGTTTCTTTAATATTTGAGTATGACGCACCAATTTCTAGGGGCTACAAAAATTTTCGTAGATTTTTTGGATCAAAATAAATAAAATATAAAATTTTTAGCGGTGCTATTGTCTTAGTTTTCGAGAAAAAAATTTTTGAAATTTTTATAATTTTTTTTTGGGGGGAAAGTGGGGTCAGAGAATTCTGAAAAAAATTGAGTTGAAGTAACCCTACTTCCACTACACTCTTGATTTTTTTGGTAAAGATTCGTCTACTAGGTAATAAAATAAAAAATAATCAAATAATAACAGTTTTTTTGGACCCCCAAACCCCCCTAGGGGGAAAGTGGGGGTAAAAATTGTGTCGAACACTTTTTTTTGATCACGCCGATATAATGACACCACTAATAGCCCAATTGGTTCTGTGGGCCAAATCACTATTCTTATCCGGCACTAGCCTTTGGGCAAACAAAAAATTCAATTATATATTCTATAGTAGTCAATTTTTTTCTTATGAAATGGATTTAGATTGTCATGAAACGTGGAAATTTTAAATGTGATGAATGAAAAAATTGCCATCTTTCTACTGATAAAAAAATGTTCAATTTAAAAAAAAAAAATTCTGAAATAGGTTTAGAATGTCATGAAACGCAAAAATTTGAAATTTTAGCAAAATAAAATTTTTACACCTTTTATTCTAGGTAACTACTTTAGTAATAAGAAATAATTTTTAAAAAATTTTCCTTATGAAAATTTTTTTTCTGAAATATTTTTAGAATGTGATGAAACCTGGAAATTTTAGATTTGAGCAGAAAAAAATTTCCATCATATATTCTATGGTAAAAATATTTTTGAAATTTCTTTGAAAACAGTTTCAAACGATTTTTCTTTTTGAAAATTTTTTTTTAAATGGATTTAGAATGCTATGAAACGTGAACATTTTAAATTTGAGCAAAACAAATTTTTCCACCTTTTATTCTTGGGTGTCTCGCTTAAATGTGGAACAAGCCTGTAACTCCTTTGTTTACTGACCGATTTGATATTTTCTTTTTTAGTAATATAGTGCTACATAAACTCTATTCTTAAATAACACAGATGATTTTTACAACGCAAAACGTGGCTTACTGCGAGATATTTTCAAGGGTCAAAAATCAGTCATTCATATTAGCGATTTTTTTTTCAAAAAGCTGATTACATATTCTTTTTCACCGTCCCTTTAAACACTGTTCCTCAAAATTTCATATAAATCGATTGTTGCTTTTCGACTTTATTAATTTTTTTACGAATAAAAATTATTAATTAAATAAAACCTAAATAATTAATTTCTATATACCATTTTATTTTTTTCCATAATGAATATAAACAAAAAATAAGTAATATTACATCAAAAACACCTGAATATGAATATAGAAACTAACACAACGAATTATACATTTTAAATCGAACAACAAAATAAAAAATTTAACAGGAGTAATATTTCAGTTTTAAGTAGGAATATAACAAATTAACTGAAATATTCAAATAATCTAAATTATAGTTCCTTCTATTAAGTCCCCATTGACAAGAATAAATTTTTCTACTCTCCTTCTGTTATTAATAACAACTTGTTGCACGACAAGCAGCGGTAACTCCGTTTATTAATTCGTCTACGATAGCTGGGCGGTCCTTGTATACTTCTTTTAACATACCCTATAAAAAATAATCTAAAGGGGTCAAATCTGGAGATCGAGGTGGCCACCCGATGATAGGGCTATTTTGCCCGATCCATTTGTTGGGAAAATTCAGTTTGCGCAAAACAATTCTCGATTTTGGGCTGAGGAGGATAACGAAAATCTACATTGGGCTATCAACTGTAAAAAACAGTACTCGCGCGAAATTAATGTTTGGTGTGGGATTCTAAACCAAACATTTATTAGACCATATTATTTTCGAGAAAATTTAAATGGAAATTCATTTTTACAATTCCTCCAAAATGATTTGTGGGAAGCATTACATGATATGCCTATTCAGCAAAGGAATAATTTATATTTCCAGTTAGATGGAGCCTCCATACATTACTCTTTAGTTGTGAGAAATTGGCTAAACCAGAATTTTCCCAACAAATGAATCGGGCATAAGAGCCCTATCATCGGGTGGCAACCTCGATCTCCAGATTTGACCCCTTTAGATTATTTGTATGGGGTATGTTAAAAGAAAAAGTATACAAGGAGCGCCCAGCTACCGAGACGAATTAATAAACAGAATTGCCGCTGCTGTCGTGCTATTACTCGACAGCAACTGCGAAAAGTTGTTATTAATAACAGAAGGAGAGTAGAAAAATGTATTTTTACCAATGGGGACTTAATAGAAGGAACTATAATTTAGATTATTTAAATATTTAAGTTAAATTGTGTTATATTCCTATGTAAAACTGAAATATTACTCCTGTTAATTTTTTAATTTTGTTCGATTTAAAATGTATAATTTGTTGTGCTAGTTTTTATCTTCATATTCAGGTGTTTTTTATGTAATATTACTTATTTTTTGTTTATATTCATTATGGAAAAAAATAAAATGATATTAGAAATTAATTATTTAGGTTTTATTTAATTAAAAATTTTTATTCTTACAAAAATTAATAAAGTCCAAAGGCAACAATCGATTTATATGAAACTTTGAAGAACACAGTTAAGAGGGACGGTGAAAAAGAATATGCAATCAGTTTTTTGAAAAAAAAATCGCTAACATGATTGACCGATTTTTGACCTTGAAAATATCTCGCAGTAGGCCACGTTTTGCGTTGCAGAAATCATTTGTGTTATTCAACAATAGAGTTTATGTAGCACTATATTACAAAAAAAAAAGTTCACATCGGTCAGTAAACAAAGGAGTTATAAGCTTGTTCCACATTTAAGCGAGACACCCTGTAGATAAAGAAAAATTTCAAAAACATTTTCGATATAAATTTTTTTTCTGAAATAGTTTTAGAATGAGAGGAAACGTGGAAATTTGAATGTTGAGGAAAAAAATTTCCATTAGTAAAAAAAATGTAGAAACATTTTTCTGACAAAATTTTCAAATTTTTCTCTTTGAATTTTTTTTTTGAAATAGGTTTAAAATGTCATGAAACTTGGAAACTTCAAAATCTCGAATGGTGATTTTTTCTCGAATACAATACTTCCCTTCGGTATGCGAGGGAAGTAAAAATTTGAATTTCTTTTTACGATTACCATACTTCCACTCCACTACGTGGACGTGAAGCACTTAATAAAATGTAAACTATTAGTGTAATAACAACGTTTGAGTGTAACTTCAACTCACTTTCTGTATATAAAATGGAGGAATCACCTCCTTCTACTTTAAAAGCGCAACATATTTTTGCTGAATGCAAGACAGTTACGTACTGTATTATTTATTTTTAAAATAAATGAAAGTTTGTATTGCTAGGTAGGTACTAAAATAAAGTGTTGAAATACCGCGTTTGAAAATAATTTCCGCAAACGTATATAACTAGAAAAAATCTCAATTTGTAGGGAGATGTTGGAAATGAGACGAAATAAAAGTCAAAGTAATACCGCTCGGGAAATCGTAACGCAGAATTATGTAGCTTCTTATATCTCAATATAAAATGAAGTCATGATTAGGCGGCCGCAGATATATTTTTTAAATCATTGTGAACTTATTGCTCCACAAAATTGGGAATGAAGAAAAATCAGTTTATTCTAAATGAAATATAACAAATATGAGTTATTAGACTCAAGATCAAATGAACGATATATAAATACATATTCACGTAAATTACAAAGTTACTATGATATAATAATTATTGCTTTATTCTGGGAATGAATTGGAGTATTTTATCGTTATAACGTTTCGTTGATAATGTTGGTACCCTCTGGAGATATTAAAAAAATGTTAATAAGTATCACCCTTCGAGATTTTTTCAGATTTTCACGTTTCAGATTATGTAGATTACGAAAATATAGGTTTTTCAATTCGGTCAGTCTGTCTGTTGGTGCAATATCTAAAAAACTACTTGGCGGAGAACAGTCAAATTTGGTAGGCGCTAACGCTACTGTCAGCGAAGACATGGTTAAACTTTCACTGGAAAATGTACAGGGACCGTCTAAAGTAGGGTGAAGCGAACGATTTTTTTCTTCGAATTTGATTTCTTCTATATGTGGAAAAGTGGTTACATGTAGGGTCAATTTACTGTGAGAAAAGTGAGTTATGACTTTTTTCTAAATAAGTGAAACTATTAAAGCTTATCGTTTATGCAGCTCTTTGCTTGTTTTAGTATAAAACAACCCAGAACTCAACACGTGGAGGTGGCTGCATGGCCAAATCCTCCGATATGTTACCCTTCGATAAAGACAAACTCATGTTATACAAATATTTTTGGTTTGTGCTTAACATTTGTAAGTCAATTTCGGGAAGTTCTGTGGAAATCTTTTGAAACCCTGTGACTGGTATAGATTCGCAAGATTGTAGGTATAGTAGGTGTAGTAAAAAAATTTTAGAATTTTTTTTTTTATGAAATGGATTTAGAATGTCATGAAACGTGGAAATATTAAATTTAAGCAAAAAAAATTGCCATCTCTCTACTAATAAAAAAAATGTTCAATTTTGAAAAAAAATTTTTTCTAAAATAGGTTTAAAATGACATGAAACAGGAATTTTAAATTTGAGCAAAAAAAAAATTACAGCTTTTATTCTAGGTATTAATAATAAGAAAACATTTCAAAAAATTTTTCTTTTTGAATTTTTTTTTCTGAAATAGGTTTAGAATGGCATGAAACGTGGAAATTTTAAATTTGAACGAAGGATTTTTTTTCCTTATTTATTCGATTTAGACGGTCCACCCTGTAAATTTTTCTGTGAAAGTTTAATCATTTCTTCGCTGACAGTAGCGTCAGCTACCTACCAAATTTGATTGTTCTCCGTCAAGCAGTTTTTTAGTTAATGCACCAACATACATGATCTGAAACGTCAATATCCGAAAAAAACTCGGAGGGTGATTTTTTCTCGAATACAATACTTCCCTTCGGTATGCGAGGGAAGTAAAATGTATTTTTATGGCACAAATTTGGCAGCAAATGTCTAAAACGCCTGGATTATTACTCGTGCAAATGATTAGTTAATTTCAAATGACTCTCGTATTCAACCCCGCCCTACTGCAACTTCTGCTCGTTCCTATTGTGGTAAAATTCACAAAAAGCTATTCAAAATACACAATCACACCAACTGTTTATTTACACACGAACAATACTTCCCTTCCACATACAATGAAAAAATTCGCTTTGGGTCTATATATTAAATTAAAAGATGATAAAGTCAACAGCAAGGGAAGTTTATATGTAAGAGGTTTATTTGAAGATCCCACTGAGAGATAGGGTATGTTTTTACATTGAATTAATCTCGAAGTCTATTTGATCACAGCAATGCTTTGGGAATGCTGAATGCCTCAGCTGTTGGTTTGGCTTAAAGAAGGTCTCACTGTCGCCGATCCAATCAGTTTTCTTTTTATTTGGTAGAGAAATATACCCTAGCGGAAAGGGAAACTATTCGATGTAGTCAGATATATACTATTTACTTTCAGTGCTGGTGACTATCTCTGTTTAATTTGATATACAGTGTGGGGCAATAATACGTCAGAATTGGATAGGTCGAGTTCTATGATAGCAAGAAATTTAGAAAAAATGCAAAATTAGTCGAAAAAGTCTGAAAATTATTTTCAAACATACAGAGTGTAACTAGTTTCATGTCATTAAAAAAACTGGTAGTAGAGAACGACAAGACAAACAAAACCTTATATAACATGAGGTTTGAAGCTCATAGTTTTGGAGAAAAAAAATTTCCAAAATAATTAAAAACTTAGTTGGAGAATTGCTGGCATATTGAAGTAAGCTTTATTGCCTCGCAGCTTGTCGCACATGATACTCTGACATTCGTGCAAATAAGTATGGTGCGCCTAAGAGAAAATTAGGCCGCGATGGGGGTCATCGAAAAGCATGCCGACAAAGCAGTTAAAAGCGGCCGGCAGAGGACACCGCCATGTTTTTTGCTTCTTCGCGGCCAAATTATCTTATTACGCGTGCTATACTTTCCCTTGTAATATTCTCAAGTAATAATTTCAGCTTGGGTCCTTACTTGGTAAACAACGTTCACACGACGCGACCTACCCATTCCTTGATTTCGTCTGTCTGCTTTTGGTCTTTTTAAATTTTGTGCCACTTATCTTAAGATTTATTTTATTGACTTATCGTTCAAGCCATTAGTACTTGGTTACGTAATACACTACTTCTCGTTCATGCCTTTTGTGATACTTTTTGGATTTGGACCAAGTTTTTCTTTTAGTTTTCATTATTGATAACGTTAATTCACAGTTTAGTGAGGTGTTTTAAAACGCATATTTTGAACATTATGGGAGATTACACTTATCCAAAGTTCGCGGATATGCACTTGGTGTATGGAAAAAATGGTGGAAATTCAGCTGGTGAGGAAGAGCTTTATCGTGTAAGGTTCCCCAATCGACGTCATCCTTGTGGTCGTACATTTGTTAGCATTGATCAGCGTCTTCGTGAAACAGGTCGTCTCGATGAACATGGAGGAGAATGAGGTCCACAACGCTAAGAAAGGCTAATTGACGCAGAGGTTCAAATTTTGGAACTGTAGAAGAGGATCCAAGTTTAAGCACCCGCGATATCGCGAACCGTGTGAGAGTATCCCATTTTGTGGTATGGAGGACATTGAAAGATATGAACTTACATCCCTAACACTATCAAGGTGTCCAAGCACTAGAACTTTAAGATTTTGTAGAGCGAATGCAATTTTGTTGGTGGATTTTAAGACAATACGCGGCAAATGAGGATTTTTTAAACGTTCTGTGTTTCTCCGATGAGCCATGTTTTACCAGAAATGGAGTATTTAATTTTAAAAATATGCACTATTGGGCAGACGAAAATCCACGTGTAATAAGAAGGGCGCATTTTCATCGGCGGTTTAGCGTTCATTTGTACCCTTGGCTACGCAAAGAAGAATGTGAGAATGTGGTATTTGCACGATGGCGCGCCAGTCCATTTTAGTCTCGCTGTTCGAAATTTTTTGAACAGAAAGTTTTCTCGACTATGGATTGGACGTGGCGGACCAGTACCATAGCCTGCTAGATCACCCGACTTAAATCCGATGGACTTTTGTTTTTGGGGGCATTTTAAATCTCTGGTTTACCGTGATCCAATTGACACTTTAGAACAATTGCAACAACGTGTTTTAATGTGAATGGAAGCCTTAAGAAATGATCCTAATTTACCAAATGTGTTGAACGGATTGCGTATGTCCTTAGTTCGACGTGCCGAAATGTGTATACGTGGAGATGGAAGTCATTTCAAACAATTTTTGTGAAAAATTCAAAAAAAATTTTCAGTTATTGGGTGTTACCTATTGGGCATTAAGGGTATGATTATTTTGTTTTTATTTTTGGTTTCCCGACGCTGGACAGTCTTCCGTGGCCTCCGACATCACACGGAAAGAGCGCCGGCAATATATCCACAGCCACTCCCCACATCCCGCAGGGTTAGTGACTGTAGATACCAGAATGATGTGCTCTAAGCAGGCGAAGGGATCCCAAGATGACTGCCTTCTGCATTTGGCCTGCCAATCAATCAGCAGACTGCTGATAGGCCGGTATGATCTTTAGTTCTGAGGGCAGTGTAGGCTTCATACCTTCGAGTACACCGATTATGAGGACGACCATCTTGACTGAGTAGCCTGGGTACAGCACTTGGAGCTCGTACCGGAGATCACGGTATTTGGTCCGTTTTTCCTCCTCTTTCAAAGCGATGTTTGGCTCAGCAGGTACCGAGAACTCGATCACAAACATCATCTTGTTTTGATGGCCGAGGAGGGCTATGTCAGGCTTGTTGGCTTGAATTAGCTTGACTGTCGGAAACGAGTAGTTCCAATAAATTCGGCACCTCTCGTTTTCGACAACGGACTCAATATCTCCGGGAACTTAAGGCAGCACTGGTATTTGGTCTATCCCGTACGAGTGCCGTAGATGATAGTACAGCACCCTTAATGCCGCGTTATGGCGTTGGATGTAGGCCGAAATCGCATACACCGGACATGCAGAAAGTAAATGCATGAGCGATTCCGGTGCCTGATGGCAGGTCCTACAGTTTATATCAGGAACCTCTACACCCATTAGGCGGCTTCGGTAGACCAACGTGTTAATTACACTATCTTGGCAGGCCACAATGAATTCCTCGGTCTCCGACTTTAGCCCGGCTGACCTTAAAAAGGCAAATGTCAGCCTGGTCGATAAACCCAGTGTTTCTACGTTCTTATAGTATACACCGTGCATGGGTGTATCTACCAGCACCGCGCCTGCCTCCTCGCCTATCGTCGAATACGAGACCAAGTTCATCTGCGGCTCATTTTGCCGCCTTAAACAATCCTTCACCCACCCTTGCGTTTTCGTGATCTCTCACTAGTTGCAGGAGCGGGTCTGAGCTCCTAAGGACATTACATGCCATGGAGTGGCTGGAGTGTTGCTATCGAACGGACGTGTCGTTTCGTAGATTCCCTTCCAGAAGCTTTCGACATCGGCTACAGCTGGCGGATTGTCGACAACACGCTGTGGCTCTTGAAATAGGCGGGAAGGATTCGTACAGACAGTGTATTTTACTCCATACTCCTTACCCGCCGTATTAGCTTTTTCTTGATAGCTATTAGCGCTCGAATCCGATCTAACCAGTGTTACTTAATGGTAAGCATCACTGTTAGATTTAGTGAGTGGCCGGCTGCTATTCGCCCGACCTTAGGCGTGAATGCCTTGCCACCTGTTACGCATTCCACCACACTCTGGATTCGAGAAGTGTGTCGTCTGGTCAACTCTATTTTGCCTTCGATCTTTTGTACACGCCGCTTAGCCTTCTCGATACCGCTTGGGGCTCTGGTTGCCCTTTCGCGGGGGACGAGTTGGCTAGCAGCGTTGTACACGGCAGTGTTGATCTGCCAAATGTCGGCGTTTTCTGGTAGTTCCTCATCGATAATAGCGTCCATCCGTGCCAGGTCTTGTGGCTTTAGGGTAGCCCTGCTGTTAAGGCTAACCCTCGTCCTTAAGTCAACATTAGGGTACTCTATGGGATGTTATTCGTCCGCTACGATTTGCCGCGGTGGCAGTGCGGCTGGCACATCTCTCTGCTGACGAGGCGCCCTTACGTAGCTTGACCTGCGCAGGAAGGACTTGATCTCTGAGCTGTTGTTCAGAGAAGGCACGATGCTCTGGGTGCATCTCACACCAGATTTCGTGCAATCGCGCCATGTACCCCCTACGCGCAGGTTCGCTGCTCTCATAGCAGGTCAGCAAGTCATCCCGAAGTTCTCTCGTCCACTTAAAGTGTCCATGTACATTGCGTGAGTTGTCGTTATTGAGACCATCCGGTAAGGCCCCTCCAACTTGTCTCTGGCCTCTATCCGGGTGAGGTCGATTATGAGGAGCCCTTTCTCTGTATGGTAGAACCAGAGAGAAAGAGCCTCAGAGTGGTTAGCCCTGAGACCCACGTCCGACATCTGTCAGGTAGAGTTACCTCTGCCTCTCCAGGTACACCGCGTGGAGGCTGCCGATCCGTTTTCCATACCCGTATGATTATTATTTTTATTATTATTATTATTATTACTATTAGCTGTCCTGTTTTGATCTGTTTATTATTGTTTACATTGATTTTCATAGAGACCAAAGACTCGATTTTTACAAAACATGTTTTTAAATTATTTTCACTTTCTAAAAATATACAGCGTGGTCAAAAATTACTTTTCAATTTAGAACTTTTTGAATGGAATTTTCTCAATTTTGTCAAATGAAACACCCTGTATTAATAAAATATGATAAAATCTCGTTCAAAGATGTTGTTTTGAAATCAACAAAGTTAGCCATGGAAACAATTGAATTTTGACATCGTTAGTAATGTCCAATTGGAAATACTGTTAGTTGTGATTGTGTTACTAGTTTTTATTTCATCTTACACTTATAAAGAGATTTATACTAATGAAGAAAAATTGGACATGACATTATTTTATGGAGAGTGCGGAAAAAATAAAGCAACCAAACGTTTATATCATGAACGCTTTCGAAATAGGCCGGTGCCATCAGACAAATTGTTTGCAAAATTGGCGAGAAATATGGGTGAAAGTGGAAGTTTTGGGAAAATACGAAACGTTTTTAAACCCAGAACCGCAAGAGATAAAGAACATACAGTTGAGAATGACATTTCATATTCTGTCCAAGTAGGACAACACTGGAGGAATTTCCCAAATCTGCAAGAATTTTTAATTTGGTCAATAAAGAACACGTGTACTAGGAGACAAAAAAAATAGCTTACCCCCAAATTAACGAATAAACCCCAACGGAGTAGTGTGACAAATAACGAACTACCACAAAATCGTCACAGAACTGTATTGCGACCAGAATTAATCCTAACACTTAAAAAGTTAACGAATCTTACAAAAAACATGACTGGTTGATACAATTACTCGATTAATAATGCCTCTCCCGGAAAATTATAAAAACCAAAGATTTAAAGAAGAACCACCAAAAAGAAGGAAATGGACTTGTCACGTTAATCGTTGATCAGCAAAAGTTAAGGAGAGTATATAGGTGAAAGAAATCCTATTGCATAAAAATAGTACCACAAAATGTGACAAATATAGGTTTTCTATAAAGTGGAAGATAAACTAAACGAAATATTATTTAATAAAAACAAATTCAAATTATGTTAGAAAAATTTTCCCAACCACGTAAATCATGGTAACGTCTGTCCAAGTTCATGATCAGGGTCACGGCTGGAGAGACGCAGAGCCGAATCTGCCAATCATGACTAGTCTACTAATTTTAAACCATTTGATAGTTCATGTTTCCCATGACACTATGACAATTGTGCAACCGGGATGCTCATGTAATAGATTATATTAATATCTGATGAGGCAAATAAGAAATATCGTATAATTAACAGGTGATAATAAATTTGTGTAATTTCCATTTTGACAGAAAGACAATGAAATAACCTAACATAAGAAATCTGCAAAAATGTTTATTAATACATTATTTACGAAGTTACAAGTTAGAAGAAATTTTAGGACACCACTAGCAATGGTAAGTAAATATTAACCATATAAGTAGTAGGTAATTAGGCAACAGAAAGATTCTTATGTATTTGCTCCTGTGTAAGCTATAATTTTGTGAAACTAAGTGTCACTTTCGGTTCGTAATATTAATTTCTGTTTGTAGATTCCTACTGAGCGAGCTTCTCCGCATGGGATGGTGCGAGAAAAGAAATATGAGGAACCGAACCTCAGATTACACGGTGGAACAATAATTTTCTAATAATAATATATTGCGTATGCATTGTTATTAATATATAATAAAAGCTAATGCTTTGTAAAATAACGACGAAATATGAATTTATATTATTTCAGGCTTTGCAAAATTTTCAAGTGTAACAACGGCTAACTAAGTTGATTTCAAAACAGAATCAATGAATGAAGTTTTATCATATTTTATTAATTTTCTAGAATTTTTTTTTTAACAGTGTTTCCAATTAGACATTACTAACAATGTCAAAATTCAATTGTTTCCATGGCTAACTTCCGAAACAAAACTTTCGAATGAATTTTATTATATTTTATTAATATTCTAGAAATTTTTCATATGGAAGTATATACTTTTTTTATACAGGCAAATGCAGAAAAAGAATCTCTACAGCAATCGGCAAGAAAAAGTATAGCATACCGTTTGAAAAAAAGTTGACTATTCGTTACTTTGACATGTATGATCATACAGGCGATTTAATGTCGCCATTTGATAGAGCCTGACAAACAATTTACAAATATGTATGGTTAGTGGTACTTTTTTTTAATAAAAAGATACATGGGGCGAACACCAAACTGAATCACCCGATATGCATACACCTAAATACATGTAAACAAAAAATGTTTAATTTGATATTACAGTTTAGCTTATTTTACAGGAGACTTCTATATGTTTTTTATAAGATGGTTGTTAAAAACATTTATACTTTTATAATAGATCTAGTTATTTAAATCAAATAGTTATTAAAATGGAAATAATTGACTTAAGTATTAATTTGCCGTATCACTGTCTGAGATAAACCTATTTTTTAACAACTGAAATGATTAAAATGGATTTAACATCTACAAGATTAAATAAGTACACGATCTAAAATCATCTGACACAGCCACAATAGGAAAATCCTGCAAGGGCTCTCAATGTAACAAGGATGTGCAGAATAGCCATTAAAGTTAAGAGTATATATTTTACAGTGGTTTTTTAAAGGAGCTTTTTATGTGAATGCCAATATCTGATCGTACGAGATTGAGCGGAAAGATATCTCTCGCAATTCTAAGAAGATGAATAATAGGTGGGATTGCCAACCCTCGTGATTTTAGTGCCACAATAATCTTTTTTGTTATTCAGTTCTCCCATCTACTTAGCTTACAAGGAGGAAACCAAATATCAATAGATGGTATGTGAAACCAGCTCAAAATATACGAGGGGACTTTGCTAATACTGCTAATGCTACAAAAGTCAAAATACATGATATTAGGATCTAATAAATATCTAAATCAAAACATTGATGTGTAAAGTATAACGGAGAACACCTTGAAAAGTAATAATTATGAAATATTTGGGGGTTAACGTGCTTTCTTCCGGTTGCCTAGCGCATAGACAAGCGGAAGCGTTACTTTAGCGGTGAGCTTTATTTCGGTTAAATTCGGTTATCTCGAGCGCCGCCTTTGCAATTTTCACGTGGGGCAAAGGTCTCACATTAGCCTCCTAAACGCAGCCTTCTGCAGTAGGGCTCAGATAGCTACAGTGGAGACACCGTATGTCCAGGGGTCTGAACGGCATATTAGACTCACTCACATTGAACAGTAAAAGGCAGATATCGGTAAATAACAAAGTTTATTAACATTTAATAAAATTAACAAAACAATAAAAAATCGGTTAGGTACCAAAATTCGGAGTTCTTTATATATAAAATAAAAACTTAAGATATGTGCGTCCTGCACGGGCGCCATTTTGTGACGTACGGGTAACCAGGCGGTGAGAAGCTAGTTAGCTACTAGTTACTAATATTAATTCGGAAGCAAGTGGTGGTAAGCAAGCAAACGATGGAAGCAGTAAAAAGAATATTAAAAGTGGTAAAAAAAACCGTAAAAAAAAATGTAATTGGTAAGTAAAACTTTTTTCTTTTGCGTTGATACAGTCAAAAGATTGGTAAGTGAAAATTACGATAAAATTATAAAATAAAAAAATTAAAACATGTTGATAGTTTGAATAATAATAATAATTTAACTCTTTAGAGAACATGGATTCAAACAGGGCGCTGACTATGCAGAAGATAGAAGTTATTGATGATCCTAATTTTCATATTGATGAAGATAGTGCTAATCTAGGCATTATTGTTTTACCTTCAGAACCAAATTATGACAGATGAAGGTGAAGTGGATGATGACGAATTGGGCATAGCGGAGGTATAAGATGTTCCGGGTCAGTTGGAAATATAATACGGTAATGAAGATCAAGATACAGAAGAATTGCTGAAGACCAGAGTACAAGTGCCATTTCTGAGCAAAAAGGTATGAAAAAGCAGAGACTTTCTAATTTTCTACCGAAACGGAAAAAATGCGATCCCAAGTACACTTTTACCGACACAGAGTTTGCTACTATTGAAAAAAAGAAAATAGAGGTATTGATAAAAGAACATGGAGCCCACACTCCATTGAAGATCATTGAGAAATATCTTTCAAATGATATAGTAGATTATATAAAGAAACTTTGCGTTGCGCTAAGCGTGTAAGAAACGATGCTTCATTCGGTTTAGAAATTGATGAACTAAAGTGTTCTATAGGAATACTTTTGTTTTCTGGATTTTACGAAGTTCCAGCTGAAAGAATGTACTAGTCTACAGATGCAGACTTAAGTGTTTTAATTAATATATGGGTGGTCTCGATCATCATGATTGGTTCATTAGTAAATATGGAATCCAGATTCGCGTAAAAAAATGATTCTGGCTAATGTTCATTCGTATTCTGGATATGGCACTAACAAACGTCTGGATTTTGTACCACACCATGCATGATCGTGAGGCTATCAGCTGTCTAGAATTCCGTAAACCGGTTGCATTTCCATATATGAAAGTCACATCCTCTGCTAAAAGGAAAACCAACGCAGCAGGGGCTCCTGAAGACGTCAGTTTCGATGGTCTAAATCATTTTATGCAATATTGTGACGGTCAGAGAAGATGCCAAAGAAAATATTGCAAGAGTAGACCTAAAAGCTACTGCATAAAATGTGACGTTACTCTTTGTGCCAACTGTTTCCTACCTTACCACCAAATATAGCTGTTAAATTTTGCCATTATTATTATAATTTAGTGATATTTTACTGATGTTCTGGTATGGTAATATTATTAGATAATAAGTAAAATAAAATAATTATTATATATTAAAATATATATTATATCTGCCCAGTGATCTATCTATAGATCGGCATTTTTTTTATAAACTGCATGATGAATATTTTTTTGTTATTTTTTACAGTCATTTGTCTTACTAGATTGCTCTAGTGATTTCTTCTAATTACACACCCCCTTTCACCCCTTCAGCAAAAATATATACGTCTACCAAATTTCAAGCGAATATCTCAAGTTTATTTCATCAACCCCTTTATTAATGGAGTGGTGGTGGTGGAGTTGAAAATTATTATAAAGAAATCTGAGGGCTTGTCTTCTAGTTTACGCACCAAGCCTGAAGTTTTTGTACTCTGCACAGCTTGCATTCCTCATTTTCCCCTATTTACCTATAGTTACATCCCCACCCCTTTAACGGAATAATCCTTAAATATAATCTAGTTCGATATGTCATTATAAAACGTACATATACCAAATTTCAAGTGAATATCTCAATTTTATTTTGTCAACCCCTTTAATAATGGAGTTGGGAGGGGGTGAAGATATGTTAAACGGTTCCGAAGAAAACGTGCGGACAGAAAACAAGTTGCAGGCCGACCGACAAACAAACAGAGAGACAGACCGACCCACAGACAGAATATCTTTTTTCTCAAATTTGAAGTCTCGACGTTTCGTGACACTCTAAACCTATTTCAAGAGAAAAAAATTGAAACTTATTTTACTATACTTCCAATCCAGTACGTGGATGTGGAAGCAATTAGTTACACCGGCAGGGCTAATTGCTGATTATCCTAAAATAATAAAATTACTAATTTCCGCCAAACACAAAGCATTAATGAGTCCCTTAAAATTATTAGAAACATTTAAATTGAGTTATTGTTGAATTCTCAAATACATTAAAAACAATTACAACATATAACATAATTGACGTCGAAATATAAGCAAAATCAACGAAGTGAACATATAAGAACTAGTCAAGCTCCTATAGGGAGATTTTCCTTCCCACAGGAATCCCAATGAGGGTAGTTAACGGCAGCAACGGTGGCCGGATGCGCCTTACTGTTGTCGTCCCGAGGGATACCCCTCCTAATTGTCCCGTTTTCCATCAGATAGAGCTGATTACCCATCTATTTGCTTAACTGTTGATTACGACCTTCTCGAGGTTAGATTTACTCTGCAGGATACCAAATCTGCCAACTACATGCTGTGTTTACTGTAAACATACTATATGTAAAAGGTTTAATACTCGCTGGCAGTGTACATACATGGAGCATGTGAAGTATGCAAATGTTTACTTATTCGGGATAATATGGGAGAATTTTTGGTGTGCTTAAATTGATGTATACAGGGTACTCCTATTTACATATTACTTAGAAATCGTTCTTGAACACAATGTATTTGAATTGTTACGGGGAAAAATGTCGATATAAATTATTTCTCCAATTGAATTGCTTGTTATCGATCATATAAAAGTACGTACATCGAAGTCATTATTGCAGATCAATATGCACGCCAATAATACGACCAGGAAGCCCTAAACGTGCTCGTCAGTTCGAAGTACATGGTCAATTAGCTTAAAGTGAGGCATAGAAATCCGTCCGCCCATTCGATGTTCAATCTAGTTAGCCGACCACGCATACTCGACTGAGAGTAATAGATATATCTATCCAATTTTTGGTTGCTCTAGAAGGTTCCTTTGAAGGTCTCAATTTCCGGAGAGCCATTTTGGGGAGTTAGTTTTAAGCTGGTTGCTCCCAAGGATTGACGTTGTGTCTCTTAATGTCCAGTTTTATTTTGGGATTTTTCCTTGGAGTACCCGTTGGGTCTCGTTGTTGTGATTTCTATTTCTATCTATTTCTATCGACAGTGGCGGATTTGTTGCTTAATACCCACCCCGGTAAGTTCACGTCTTTTTTTACTTCCCCTTTCGTGTTTCTTATTTGAGCTCTTCTCCCTTACAGTAGTATATGTCTATCTTTGGAACCAATAAAGCACCAACTTTGTGCAGAGGAACCGCAATCTATGCGTAAGTGATGTAACTGTTTTATTTTGCTTTCATTATCATAGGGATATTTTTCCTCCTTTACAGGGTTCTTATGTTAGGTTTTTGTTAATATTATTGGCTTGTCTACCCCGTAATATTCACTACACTTGGGTTTGGTGATACTCTTTCTTCCCCCGGAAGAATCCGTTCTATTCCGGAGACTAGACGTTGCAGTTGCAGTGATCAGGAAGGTCTTCGTCTTCCAGTGGATAAATTGCAGCTGTCCCCCTCGTACCATCAGACCATCAACCACAATAGTATAGCCTCCAATGGATCTTACGCAATCTGCAATTGTTATTTATCCTTGTCTACGCTACCACCGCTGGATACAGATAAGTTATTTTCTTCCTTTTCCTTAAATTTGTGTAAATATGTATGTAGGTATAATAGTCGTGCCATAATTATTTTTGTAGGCATATATATATATACATATTTTTTTTATGTACCGCCCGTGCATATCTTACACATTATTATTAGTAATTATTTATTACATTATTATTAGTATTCTAAGTGACCGCCTTATATAATACTAGGTTATAGTTATTTTTGTGTAGTCCAAGATTACTGAATTAAATTTGTATTTTTCTACATCGTGTTTTCTGTCATGTACTATGTGTGAGCCTGACCACCAACCTCAAAACTCAAGGAAACCCACCCCAGCTGGAGCTAGTCGAGCAGTGGGCCGATTCGTGGATGAGGGCCATTGAGTTGGCGCACTCAAAAATAAATTTTTGTTACAAGTTTTGCCCTTTTGTTGACTAAATTAGTCGATTCAAATTTTTTAAATTTAATTATTCTTTTAAACAATTTTATTAATCACAAAATTAATCATACTGCGAAATTTTCATTCATTTTTTTTTAACCTTTGTATTATATAACTTTTCATATTTCATATTTTCATTTCTATTTTTTTTTTATTGTAACAGAATCTGTCAAAAAATAATAAGATATTGACATGTATTTTTATAAGTAGCAAGTAAAATAAAGCTAAAAAGTAAAGTAATAGTAGAATTAAAGAATGATTTGTATACTCTTATCAGCTTGCTTTACTCATTTTCCCTTATTTACCCCTATTTACAATCCAGATCCAGATCTCGTTATAAAACATACGTTTATAAAATTTCAAGTCAATATCTTAAACCGTTACAGAGAAAACGCGCTGACAAAAAAACATTACAGACAGACAGTGAGACAGACAAACAAACCGACCGACCGACCGACAGGGAGACATACCGACCGACGGAGAGACAGAAGTTATGTCTTCGCTCAAATTTAAAATATCGACTTTTCCTGACATTCTAAACCTATTTCAACAAAAAAAATATATATTTTATTTACCATTACTATACTTTCAATCCAATACATGGATGTGGAAGTAAAGTATAATTTTTCTAAGATGATACTATCGGCAATAAAGCGCCAGACGAAGAGAAATGCATATCTCACCTTTTCTCGCGCCTATTCGAGAGGAGAACGATTGCAGCCCCGCCCCTAAGTTTGTAGGTACACAAGATTTCATTTCTTGTCTTGCTCTTGCTCAAGAATTAAATAAGGATAACTTCTGAAAGTGTAAATATAAAGTTGGTGCAAGTACAGGTCGGGATTTAAAGTGTTTTGTATTAACACTTTCGGAAGTTATCCTTCTTTAATTCTTGAGCAAAAGCAAGACAAGAAATGAAACCATGTGTATCTACAAACTTAGGAGTAGGGCTGTAATCGTTCTTTCCTCGAATAGGCGCGAGAAAAGGTGAGATATGAATTCCTCTTCGTCTGGCGTTTTATTGCCGATAGTGTCATCTTAGAAAAATTATACTATAAAAACAATTTCAATAT
This sequence comes from Stenurella melanura, assembly GCA_963583905.1. Lineage (NCBI taxonomy): Eukaryota > Metazoa > Arthropoda > Insecta > Coleoptera > Cerambycidae > Stenurella > Stenurella melanura. The sequence goes on from OY757317.1 coordinate 15,044,893, forward strand.
AAGTGTCTAGATACCTAGGCCCTTACTTACTATAAAGTTGCTCAAACATAAACCGCACATGCTTTCTTAAAGCTAGAAAGATTACTACTATATTTTTATTGAAACTGGCAATCGCAAACCCTTTGAGAAAATATGATTTCCACTATAGTCAGTCAATGTGTTCTCGATATAATGTAGAAGTTGTGGTTTATTCTATCTAGTGTTTTAATTACGTATGTCTAAAACAAAAACACAATTATCTAAAACATGTTTTGGAGCTAAGTCTCTCACAATTTTACAATCGAAACAAAATAATAAAAAAATAAAAAATGGATAAAGTTACTTTAGTAAAATTATTTCCTTTCAGTCCTAAAATATTCCTGTTTAATTAAGAGAAAACCTGAAAAAACAAAGCTTACTCAGAATTTCAATTAAATTTTTCCTTGTACACAAAAATAACCTCATAAAGTCATTTACAACAAAGATAACACAAAATGAAACATTTAATTATATTTACTTGCAAGATAAAAGTCACTGAAAAGGGCTTTAATAATACTAAACCGTGTGAAGGTAATTAAAACTATTATTAAATGGCCCATAACATGCCAGACAGGACGTGCATGTTCAAGTTATTAACTAAAGGAGCTTTGAACAGCAAAAATTTACCCCGTTAATTTATCCAGCTTTTAACTAGTAATAGTGTGGGAGCTGGGTGGCTTTTTTGACGACTCATCGATACATAAACTTTGTGAAAGTTAGTTACTTCAATCGAATATAAATCACGACATAAATTAAAATTAAAAAAATCACAGATGTTGCATCTTTCGCAAGTATCTTAAGCGTGTTGAAAATACCATACGCAACTTGGAGTCCAAGGATGGATGGCTAGGATGATAGGTATTTTCATCATTTGCATTTGGTACCATTAGCGATTAGTGATAAAATTTAAAAAAAAAAAACTTTTATCAAATTTAATAATAGCACTTGGGTTCATCGTAATTGGACCCATGTTCATTGATAACATTTTTTTTAGATTAACCCAGCTATCACCTGTCATATTTTTTCATAAATCTTGTAGAATACCCTGTATAGTGCTTTTCTTCTGTACTTCTTTATGTCATACTTAGATGTGTTTGATAATTTTATTTACATAATTTTAAATATATTTGTCCATAGGATCGAATTAAGCTAGTCCATATTTTATTGGGTTATTTTGTTATTTTAATGTTAATTTGAAAGTGGCGGTGTTCTGTAAGAAATAACGCAACGTACGTAAACTAAGCGACATACGATATGTCAGTTTCGGCATGTAACACAAGAGACCATTAGGTTTAGGCGTGTTTATGTTTATATTTTAGTTTCGAGATAGTCTGGAATGTAGTGAGAGTGACAGGGAAAAGTCTGATTGTTAGAACGCTATGATGAGATAGACTTGATTATTCATACATATTTAGTTCGTGAAGTACTTTGTAAATAATTAAAATAGTACATTTGTTGATTTGTTGGTATTTCTTACAGTACTAACAAAGGAAGATTCGAATTTAATATACTTACCTTTTGTGTCTGATGTTGCAACTAGTTCAACATGTGGCAGAAACAGAAGTTGAACTGAATACGAAATACGAAACCAGTAAATATATCTATCGTTTAAAGTAAGCGATAAGAGAAAATGCGAGGTGATATTCGATAATTTTTATTGCAATTGTCTTTACATTATTTTGATTTATTTTATATAAAAACTAGAAATACAAAATTTGGTGCTTTATATGTAACACATATAGGTACTTATATTTAATTATATTTATTAAATAAGTTATAACGACAAAAAACCTTGGTAATAATTTTAAGCATTTTTTACAAACGCGAAGATCTTTCGAGGATCAAAAGGCATTTTCTCATAATTAAAGGGATTTTTAATTTACACCAGTGGCGTCTGTTCAAACCCGCATACGTACTTACCGATTCTATTTCATTCTGCACGGCACTTCGTTTATGGAACCGAAAATGTCTCTACAGGGAACTTACCCTGTACATAACTAAATACACAAAATACAAGTTAAAGTTACAAATGTTCTTTTATCATTCACAATCAAATACCAGGATTGATTTGTGACAAGCACAAAGCACATGGTTAAACTGACGCAATAATTGTCACTGCTTGGATTTTTATTTAAACGCGATACCCCTAATAGCATGGCGCTGAGTGAACGGTACGGTTACAAGGCCGGCGCAGCGGCCTCGACAGAATCTGTCGCTCTCGATAGGTTTTTCGTAAGATGGGTCCTATACCACGCGCCTAGTAGTATTTTTAATACTAAAATTTTAAAATCCCCCACGCAAAAAATAAATCTTCGCTTCACACAAGAAACAAATTCTTTGGAGATTCAAGATACTTGATAACCTGAGAGATGGCTGATTGGATATTTGGGGAACAAGATCCCCTCCTCGACGGACCGATGCTTCAACATATAAAAGTGTTTGATAAAGCATAAAACTGTGACTGCGGAAAAAGCCACCGAGCTCCTGTACTATAATGTTTAGACAGTAGTAAAGCCATCTGTCATCATTGTAGCATGCAAACGAGTGGAATGCCAAATACGCCGTGCCATTATTGTCCCTGGCATGAACATTAGTCAGCATTTTATAATTCACCTTTGTGTATACGAGCAGCATTATGTATTATGGCAGGTCTACCTCACATACATGTTTTGATTACTGACAGATAATGCATTACACGATGTAACAAATTGCCAACCCTGTACTGACCCTAGACCTAAACCGACAATGAAACGTTTGATATATGGCAGTAAGAATCTACATAGTGTCTGGTCAAAAACCATCACGCTGCGCTGTTTCATATTTTATAAGGTTAAAGATGTTGATTATTAGATTTAATTAACTGGTTTAATTTGGGTTCATAGGTACGCAGTGATTAACTTAGGTAGTTCGATGGTAATGATGTATCATTTAATATAGACAATAATTTTCAATTTTTGCTTAAATCAATAGAAACCATGGAAAAAAACAACCATGTAAAATTTAAAAATTAAATATCCAAAAATAAAGGTTTTATTGATACTTAAAAGTCTTCCCGTTTTCGCGAGGCTAGAAACGTACCTGTGCGTGAGGCTACTGCGGTGACGTCAGTGGCCCGACAGCGCTGAGCGCTCTCCATAATCTTCGCTTCCTGATCTGTAAAAAGTGGGTGGGTACGTAGTGTAAATTTATTTGAAATTATTCAAGAGCTTTTGCACCTCACACTATATAATATAATATATAATATACCTACTGTTAGCAATTAATGATTTTCATATAAGTTTATCTTCAATTTTATTTTTTAGTTTATAGTTTTTAATATACACAAATTGGTCTAGTTTACCTCATATTTACTTGTCACATAAAAAATTCCCACAATGAAGTCCCTGCCGGCGGTTTCATTAAATCTGCTTTATACATGCGGCATTTTTTATTTTTATATCTAGTAAACTTATATAAATACATATTAATTATAATTCTTAAACGTCGGAGCGTGAAGGCGTCGACGTATATTTGTCAGTTGCTTATACCTCTGCCTAATTTCATTCTAACAAATATAAATAAATAAATACATAAAAAATAATAATTTATTATTGCCAGGAAACAAAATAGATTACAGACAAACGGTGAAAAGTTACTTGCAATCTGCTATTGCTTGTTTAATATACGTAATCAAATGTTAGTTTGTTTAAACTTTACCGAAACTTCACTAAATAATAAATACAAATACAATACAAATAAAAAATATGCACAAGTATGGTACTTACAGTGTTTAGCGCCACTGCTTTGAGTTTGATTTAGGTTAGCATACTTGTTAAAAAACCGCTGCCTAAGGAATCACTACTTCCACATCCAGATTATTCGTCCAAGTCACTTTAAAGGAAACATCTTGACTATATTTGCACTCTAGTATGTGGAAATTATTGGTCATAGAATTTTAATAATATTTGGGGTAGATGTCATAGAAAAGTTTGAGGAGTTGGTTTCTACCATATACGTTAAAAATGAAGTTTCTAGTTTACCGTACTTATTTTCCACTATTTACAACCTACCACCTCAATGGAGTCATCTCAATCAGATGTCACTACAATACATACGTGTACTAACTTTCAAGTGAATATCTCAATTTGATGTTATCAATCCCATTAATAATGAAGCGGAGATGGTAGAGTTTGAAAAATATTAGAAAGAAATCTGAGGCCTTGGTTTCTAGTATATACACCGAATCCCAAATTTCTGTAGTCTTACCAGCTTCCTTTACTTATTTTCCCCTATTTGCCCCTATTTAACCCCCAACGGCATTCAGACGTCGTTATAATACATACGTGTACCAAATTTCAAATGAATATCTCAATTTTATTTTATCAACCCTTTTCATATTGGAGTAGGGGTGGTTGGGTTGAAAAATATTATAAGAAAATCTGACGCTGTGGCTTCTAGTACATACACCGAATTTCAAGTTTCTGTAGTCTTACCAACGTTTTACTTATATTCCTCTATTTACCCCAAATTAACCCCCAACCCTTCAACGGAATCATCTCAAAATATAAACTAATTCCAGACGTCGTTATAATACATACGTGTACGAAATTTCAAATAAATATCTCAACTTTATTTTGTCAACCCCATTAATGGGGTAGGGGTGATGCGGGGGTTAAAAAATATTATAAAAAAATCTGAGGCCTTAACTTCTTGTACATACACCGAATTTCAAGTTTCTGTACTCATACCAGCTTGCTTTACTTATTTCCCCCTATTGACCCCTAAATAACCCCCAACCCTTCAACGGAATCATCTCAAAGTATAATCTAGTTCCAGATGTCGTTATAATTCATACGTGTACCCTTTTCAAATTGGACTAGGGGTGGTGGGGGTTGAAAAATATTATTAAAAAATCTGACGCTTTGGCTTCTAGTACATACACCGAATTTCAAGTTTCTGTACTCTTACCAACTTGTTTTACTTATATTCCTTTATTTACCCCAAATTAACCCCCAACCCTTCAACGGAATCATCCCAAAATATAATCTAATTCTAGACATCGTTATAATACATACGTGTACGAAATTTCAAATGAATATCTCAACTTTATTTTATCAACCCCATTAATGGGGTAGGGGTGGTGGGGGGTTGAAAAATATTATAAAAAAATCTGAGGCCTTAACTTCTAGTACACACACCGAATATCAAGTTTCTGTACTCTTACAACCTTGCTTTACTTATTTCCCCCTATTTACCCCTATTTAACCCCCAACCCTTCACCGGATTTCCTCAAAAAACAATCCAGTTCCAGATCTCGTTATAATATATACGTTTACAAAATTTCAGGTCAATATCTTAAACCGTTCCGGAGAAAGCGTGCGGACAAAAAAAGTTACAGACAGACAGACCGACAGACAGACCGACAGACCGACAGACCGACAGACCGACAGACAGACAGAAAATTTTTTTTCGCTCAAATTTAAAATCTCGAGGTTTCATGACATTCTAAACCTATTTCACGAATAAAAATTTTTGAAATTTTTTTTGCGATTACTATACTTCCAATCCACTACGTGGATGTGGAAGTAAAATCAAAGACCATCTGCACATTTAAATGTGGTAAGTTTCGGGAATCGGCTTTCTGGTACCCCGGTTGCATTGTACGACTAGGACTTTAAAAAACAGTACCGATAAATGTCCCAAAACTTAAATATTATAGTGATTTGCTGCTTGTGTTATGCGGGATAAGTGCACGTAGGGTGGAGCTGGAGCTTATATCAGGCCACTGACGTCAATCCCGTTGTGGGCTCTACCATTATCACGGAACTTTAATTTGGCAATTGCAGGCGCTGCAATTTTTTTTTCTCATTTTTTTTGCACATGCGTGTTTTGTTGACTATATAAGTTCACATCTGCCAAGAAAAATATTTTTTCCTTTTATGACCGAACCCGCCTATTATTCGAAATTTGAAACCTTTTCCTGAAGAAACAATTTTAAAAATTTGATGTAGTAGTTTATTAAAACATCGGCAGTCGCATTGGAGTCGAATAGCAAATGACGTAGGTAAAAAAATCACGTTTTTATCAAACGATGGGGCAGTTTTAAGTTAATAAATGTAATTTGAACAACTTGGTAGGAAGTACACCTTAAATATTTTGATATAGCAGGTAAGCACAATCCTAACCTAACTGTCTGACATCTGACATGTAAGAACAGCTGACAAATAGCAGCCAAGATATAAAATCAAAGTATTATTCTGACGTTGTAGTACAGGCAATGAAGGCAAAATTTTGTAAAAACCTCGCAAATATTAATAAGAGGATCACCTCCGAGGTTTAAGTAGGAATAACCTGTAGAATAGAATGATGCATTCTTTGCACTTCCAAGTTCCGGGAAAACTCAAAAAAATTTGGAAAAACTTTTAGATTTTTGTTTTTTTTCTTTGTTCTAGCGGCTTAAATAATGAAAATAGAGAAAAAAGTTTTCAACAGTTGTAGCTCGTCTCTCTCTACAAAAATGATCTTTACAAATTTTTGTCTTACTTAAGTCGTATAGGAGATAAATTCAGTTTTCCACTTAGGATAGTTTTGAGCCTCTCTGAAATGAGCGGAAAATGAGAATTCTCTGTCATCTTTTTCGTATGATCGGTCACATCGATGGGTGCTTTTCACTGCATGGATTCGATTTCACACAATTTGATTTATATTTCATGAAAATTTCATTGAAGAATGTTAAGAAACAAACAAGTTCTACATGTTTTACTGTATAATTTTGTATTTTCTAAACGTGTATGAATAATGTAGACAAATTCAAAAAGTACTGCACGCATTTAAGAAACTCTAAAGTCGTTTGAAAGAATATGTTTTATTGTACTTATAATTCAAAAATTAAGAGTATGCTATTATTATTAATTACGATATAGCGAATTGAACTCCAAAATTTGGAGCTGACTGATCGATAAATATATGCTCTACTTTGATTGCAAGGCATATTTTTTCAACAAAAGTAATTGCAATAAAATGTCAATTGGATTAATATCATTATATGAGAATATATTAGCAAAATGAATTATCATTCTAACGACTCCTGGCAAAGATATGAATAGATCTGCGGATCAACTGTACAAAATTTGCTAAGCCATCTTCTAACACTTTTTATTCATGATAAAATTTGTTATGAATTTTGTGATTAGTTCCACATTAATGCCGAGACTTTTCTTTACATTTTACGTTAATTTCATTCTTTTAGATAGTGAGAATTATCGATCGATGAGCCCGGTCGTACGAAATTCCCGCGGAGAATTCTCATTATTCGCGCATTTCGAGGCGGCTCAAAACCATGAATGGAAAACTCGATTTATCTTCTAAACGGTTTAAGACAAAATTGTTTTCTCCGTTTTCATTATTCTAGACGCTAGAACAAAAATACCGAAAATCAAAAAATTTTTCCATATTTTCTTGAATTTTCCCAGAACTTGGAAGTGCAAAGAATGCATCATCTCATTCTCCAGGTTCTTACCTACTTAAATCCTACAAATGATCCTTTTATTAATTTTTGTTGCCCTAAATGGCTAATTTGCCTGTGCTATTATCTAAATCTGTATTTAAAGGGCTCGAAAAATAACACATTTTTAATTCTTTTTTCTTTGTAAATTACAGCTGTCAAATATTTTTGAAAAATAGTAGCGTCGTCTCAATGGATACTTGTCCATATTGTGACAAAAAATGCGTACTGAAATAGTTCATTCTAACAAAGAGAACTCGTATGCTCTCTTAAGGTAATCATTTCCTAGATAGAGACAACTGGTTTATACTTAAAAACCGCTGCCTAAGGAATCACTACTTCCACATCCAGATTCTTCATCTAAGTCACTTCAAAGGAAACATCTTGACTATATTTGCACTCTAGTATGTGGAAATTATTGGTCATAGAATTTTAATATTTGGGGCAGATGTCATAGAAAAGTTTGAGGAGTTGGTTTTTATCATATACGTTAAAAATGAAATTTCTAGTTTACCCTACTTATTTTCCACTATTAACAACCTACCACCTCACACCCCTTCAATGCAGTCATCTCAATCAAATGTCACTACAATACATACGTGTACTAACTTTCAAGCGAATATCTCAATTTGATGTTATCAATCCCATTAATAATGAAGCGGAGGTGGTAGAGTTTGAAAAATATTAGAAAGAAATCTGAGGCCTTGATTTCTAGTATATACACCGAATCCCAAATTTCTGTACTCTTACCAGCTTGATTTACTTATTTTCCCCTAGTCCTCCTGTTAATCCCAACCCTTCTACGGAATCATCCCAAAATATAATCTAGTTCCAGATGTCGTTATAATACATACGTCTACCAAATTACAAGTGAATATCTCAACTTTATTTTATCAACCCCTCTAATAATGTAGTAAGGGTAGTCGAAGGGTTGAAAAATTTTGTTAAAAAATCTGAGGCCTTAGCTTCTAGGACATACACGGAATTTCAAGTTGCAGTACTCTTACCAGCTTGCTTTACTTATTTTTCCCTATTTACCTCTGCTTACCCCCACTCCTTCAACGCAATTATGTCAAAATATAATCTAGTTTTAGATACAGTTATAATACATAAATGTACCAAATATCAAGTGAAAATTTAAATTCAATTTTATCAACTCTTTTAATAAGGGAGTGGGGGTGGTGGGGGGATGGAAAATACTCATAAAAGAAACCTGAGGCCCTCGCTTCTAGTATATTCACCAAATCTCAAATTTCTGTACTTTTACCAGCTTGCTTTACTTATTTTCCCTTATATAACCCTATTTAGCCCCCAACCCTTCAACGGAATCATCTCAAAATATAATCCAGTTCCAGATGTCGTTATAATATATATGCGTACTAAATTTCATGTGAATATCTCAATTTTATTTTATCAACCCCTTGAATAATGGAGTAGGGGTGGTGGGGGGCCGAAATATATTATTAAAAAATCTGAGGCCTTGGCTTCTAGTACACACACCGAATTTCAAGTTTCTGTACTCATACCAGCTTGCTTTACTTATTTTCCCCTATTTACCCCTAAATAACCCCCAACCCTTAAACGGAATCATCTCAAAGTATAATCTAGTTCCAGATGTCGATTCATACATGTACCAAATTTCAAATGAATATCTCAATTTTATTTTATCAACCCTTTTCATATTGGAGTAGGGGTGGTGGGGGTTTAAAAATATTATAAAAAAATCTGACGCTTTGGCTTCTAGTACATACAACGAATTTCAAGTTTCTGTAGTCTTACCAGCTTGCTTTACTTATTTTCCCCTATTGACCCCATTTAATCCCCAACTCTTCAACGGAATCATGTCAAAACATAATCTAGTTTCAGATATAGTTATAATACATAAATGTACCAAATTTCAAGTGAAAATTTAAATTTAATTTTATCAAATCTTTTAATATGGAAGTGGGGGTGGTGGGGCGATGGAAAATACTAATAAAAAAACCTGAGACCTTCGCTTCTAATATACACAAAATCCCAAATTTCTGTACTTTTGCCAGCTTGCTTTACTTATTTTCCACTATTTACTCCTATTTAACCCCCAACCCTTCAACGGAATCATCTCAAAATAATCTAGTTCCAGATGTCGTTATAATTCATACGTGTACTAAATTTCAAATGAATAACTCAATTTTATTTTATCAACCCTTTTAATAATGAAGTAGGAGTGGTGGGGGTTGAAAAATATTATAGATAATCTGAGACCTTGGCTTCTAGTACATACACCGAATTTCAAGTTTCTGTAGTCTTACCAGCTTGCTTTACTTATTTTCCCCTATTTACCCCTATTTAACCCCCAACCCTTCAACGGAATCATCTCAAAATATAATCTAGTTCCAGATGTCGTTATAATACATACGTGTACCAAATTTCAAATGAATATCTCAATTTTATTTTATCAACACTTTTCATATTGGAGTAGGGGTGGTGGGGGTTGAAAAATATTATAAAAAAATCTGACGCTTTGGCTTCTAGTACATACACCGAATTTCAAATTTCTGTAGTATTACCAGCTTGCTTTACTTATTTTCCCCTATTTACCCCTATTTAACCCCCAACCCTTCAACGGAATCATCTCAAATTATAATCTAGTTCCAGATGTCGTTATAATACACACGTGTACCAAATTTCAAATGAATATCTCAATTTTGTTTTATCAACCCTTTTCATATTGGAGTTGGGGTGGTGGGGGTTGAAAAATATTATAAAAAAAATCTGACGCTTTGGCTTCTAGTACATACACTAAATTTCAAGTTTCTGTACTCTTACCAACTTGTTTTACTTATATTCCCCTTATTTACCCCAAATTAACCCCCAACCCTTCAACGGAATCATCTCAAAATATAATCTAATTCCAGACGTCGTTATAATAAATACGTGTATGAAATTTTAAATGAATATCTCAACTTTATTTTATCAACCCCATTAATGGGGTAGGGGTGGTGGGGGTTGAAAAATATTACAGAAAAATATGAGGCCTTAACTTCTAGTACATACACCGAATTTCAAGTTTCTGTACTCTTACAAGCTTGCTTTATTGATTTTCCCCTATTTACCCCTATTTAACCCCCAACCCTTCACCGGATATCCTCCAAAAACAATCCAGTTCCAGATCTCGTTATGATATATACGTGTACAAAATTTCAAGTCAATATCTTAAACCGTTCCGGAGAAAACGTGCGAACAAAAATGTTACAGACAGACAGACAGACAGACCGACAGACAGACAGAATCTTTTTTCCGCTCAAATTTAAAATCTCAACGTTTCATGACATTCTAAACCTATTTCACGAATAAAAATTTTTGAAAATTTTTTTGCGATTACTATACTTCCAATCCACTACGTGGATGTGGAAGTAAAATTATATTATGCTAATCTTTATAATGCTTTAAACACTAAACAATTATTTTTTAATTGTTAAAGAAAGGAATTGCTATAATACCTTTATTCAATAGAAGTAGTTAATGAAAAAGTATGTTTACCACATTTGATAAGTCACTAAACTGTATATTAAGGCTACGTCTTTTGTCTGGTGACCTACCTCTCGTTCTATCCTCTAGCGGCAATGTTGTGTAATCTTAGGCGGGAGTTGCATAGATGGTATATAATCCTTCCGAAGGAGAGTAAAGCAGCAACTGCCTTGTTTATTAAATGTTAGGCCATGATACTATGAACTTTGCAGTATCATGATGTTAGGCAGATAGAAAATTTCTACTATTCTATAAAGGAAAGACTCGGCAAAATTTTAAAGGGGGAACTCGTTTTCTGACATCGGTAGTTGGTCTCAGTAGCGGAAATAGGTTGACGTTAAATAAACAAATTTCAAAAAAGCTTTGTCAATGAGGTTTAAATAAGCGATATTTCATTCGTCATTATCCGAGTATTCAGAACTTGAATCGGTATTTACATTAATAATAATTGGATTAATAGGTGGTAATATGAAATATTCCCTTTCCTTTTTTATCACATGAGATACTTACACACTTCCTCCATATATCGCTTTTGCCTATTTCGTCTACTATGATCTTTATATTCTTTAAGACAGACTCGCATAATTGTGTGGACAAATTGCATTGACGTAGTCTTGTTTTCACATCAGCCCACACCATTTCAATGGGGTTAAAGACGCAATAATATGGAGGCAGACGTAAAATAGTATAATCGTGTGCTTCAAAAACTTTTTCAACGGCGTATTCCTTTTTAAAATGTCGTTTTCCAATCCGTTCTAATAAAGTCTTTTTTGTGTTTTTTTCTGGTATTTCCAAGTCTTTACCTTTCATAAATTCAATGATATCGCCTTTTTTTGCGTTGGTATTCGGAATTTTTGTGTGTTGCCGCGAATGGTATGACGCATTGTTCATAACAATTACACAATTTGGTGGGATATTTGGTAACAACTGTTCCTTATCAAGTAATTCGGCTGTCATATCCTCGTGGTAGTCGGCAGAGGATTGCTTGATATTTTTAGCAGACAACAACAACGCATTTGAAATCAAACCATTTTTACTTCCAGCATGTAGAATTATAATTCTTTTTCCCCTAGAACATGGAGCACTTAAATTACACTTTTTGGTGTTATCTACCCAACTGTATTGAACTACGTCATGGGTGTTAAACCATGTTTCGTGAAGATAATTATGTCTCTATTTGCATCTCGGTATTTTTTTATTTTACGCAGGTACTCGTGTCGATGATCAGCAATGAGTGTTGATTTCATAACTACTATTCGTTTGTCCAATTTTTAGTACCCAAAACCGCAATCGAGCAAAACGTTTCGCAAAGTATCTAATGATTTATATTTATAATATTTTTTTTTCCGAGGGGAGAAACCTTCAAAAGGTTCTCCACACTGATGTTCCAGTGTGTGGGGATATGTGAGATTCTTACTCACTAAAAAAACCCCCTCTTCCTGCTCCGGAACTGTGTTAACATTACATCGGAGGTGTCATTCGTCCTATATTCCTGGCATCCGCTCTTCATTGTCCTTGCTCCTAAGGATGTTGCCGCACATTGCACTGATGGCCGACCATGAGTCGGGGCTGGAGAGTAGAATAATAGTAAAATTCTGAGCAGTAATAGTCTGTCCCGTTGGTCTGCTTGCCGTATCTCTGTGGTCATTCCATTTGGGGCATAGGAACAGGGTATGCTCCGGGGTGTCGGTCGCGGGGCAGTACAGGCAGTGATCGTTCGCCTTCTTGCCAATCCTATGCAGGTAGCTGTTGAAGTTACCATGGCCAGTCAGTGCTTGGGTCAGGTAATAGCTGAAGTCGCCGTGTTTGCGGACTATCCATAGACGTACGTCTGGAATAAGGAGATGCGTCAATCTCCCCTTCGTCGATGAGTCCCATCGCTCCTGCCAGCGATCTAAAAGGTAGTTTCTATAAGTAGTCTTCTCAGTTTTATCTGCCCCGTGGTTGTAGGCGCGCTCCTTGGCCAGGAGGTCAGCGGGAGGTACCGCCAAGATGACCTGAAGGGCAAGGGCAGAGGCTGTCCTGTAGGCGCAGCATACCCGAATCAGCATCAGGCGTTGTGCCTGGAGTAGTCTGGCTGTTTTCATGGAGTCTATCCACGCCGGTGCGCCATATAACAATATCGAGTTCGCCACGGAGCTCAAAAGCTTCCTGGCGAGAGTCTTGGGTCCTCCGATTCGCGGCATTAGCTTTCGGAGGGCCAGGGTCGCGCTCTCCGCTTTCCCCGCGGTGTAATCGACGTGTCGATTCCATGATAGCCTTTGGTCTATGAACACTCGAAGGTACTTAATGACTCCCTTTGCAGGTACAACCGTATCCTGGATGGTCACGTGCATGTCTCTAACGACCTTGCGCCCGGTTAGAGCTATGGCCTCGGATTTCTCCGGGGCGAGCTCGAGACTGTGTTCGGTCATCCAACGGCAGATGTTCGCGATTGTAGCTTCGGCCGTGGCCATGGCACTCTCCTCGTTCTTGCCGATGGCTATTACGATTAAATCGTCCGCAAAAGCAACGAGTCGTGCACTGGGACTTGCTAGCTCCAGGATGCCGTCGTACAGGACGTTCCAGAGGAGTGGCAGGTATATTTATAATCTGGTTACGTAACTTATCCCTAATCATTTCTAATGTGGGCGCCGTCTGTTCATTGTAAAAGTCATACACAAATCGACGAATGACATCTTTGGATGCGTTTTCAAGTTTTTTAAGTTTTTGTCCAACTCTTTTCCGTTTAATAAAATGATCAACTACATCCCCGGCCCTAATAACCCTATAAATTTTAGTACGGCTAAACTTGGTTAATTCACAAATCCTCTTCACAATTTGATTATATGAAGAATCAATATTTTCGCCTTTTAAACACGAGTAAAGATTTAAAATAGCCCTTTGAGTTTAAACGTGTAAGTCATTATTTTCAAATTCCGCTTGTATAGGCTCTGTACCAAAATCGTCCGTCTCGTTGTCACTACTACCGAAAGGCCCCTAAAATGCCATTTTAAACAATTAGTTGCAAAAAATCACTGAAACACAGTAATAAAACTAATAATTTGTTCAAATATTCACTAGAATTAAGTAATTTATAACGCTGCCTGGCTGTACTGCATTGCCTCGTACATATCATACGATACAAATAGTTCATACGTATTTTTTGTTTTATATATTATGGCATGCAAAAACTCTAAACAAGGTTGGTGTTGACAAATCAAATTCGCTAAGCATCTAATCCCCCCTCTCAGACGGATCAAGTCCAGGTGGACTGGAGACGAGGAGTGGTGAATATAAATCTATAAAATTCTGTGCTCTCTCATTCAATGTGAAGCAATATATTGATAAAACCCCGTAAGATTAATGCCTAATGGACAAATGGCAGGAGAGGTGGCAATCATCGAGGAACGGAAGGTGGACTAACCGACTAATTCCCGACGTAGTGGCGTGGAGCAGCCGTAAACATGGCTCATTAAACTACTATTTAACACAGGTCCTAAGTGGTCCCGGAAATTTCTCGCAATTCGTGCAAAGAATAGGAAAAAGAAACGACGACCGGTGCAAATACTGCGAAGAAAGCGACAACGCCGAGCACACTTGATTCCAGTGTCCGAGGTGGGGAGATTTCAGGAACAGAACTGAAGCTGAAATAAACCAACATATCAGTGTGAACAACCTCGTCAACATTATGCTGAGCGGCGAGGCAAGTTGGAATGCAATCAGTGACTTATGCACCAAAATCCTGAAGACAAAAGACGAAGAAGAGAGAAGACCTGCAATATAACATTGGAAAATCGTAACAGTCCACCTACCATTTCTGAAGTAATGCTCGCGCGGTTCCGGAGATGGTGAGGCCACAGAGAAGAGGGAGGTTTTTTAGTGAGGTAGAAATCCCACACACCCCCGCACGATCGAACAGCAGTGCGGGCAGCCTTTTGAAGGTTTTTCCTCCCAAAAAAAAAAAAAAATATCCCGTAAGATCCTCTAGTTTCGTGCTGTTCCAATTGAGTTCGTAAATACTATTGTTATGTTTCCACTTAGGAAGTCGTATAGTTTTTTTTAAATATGCGTACTGTGAAAAAAAATCGGTAAAGTTATTTACACAGAACTTCCCTCGTTATTTGTGCATGACAGTCACTCAAAAAATTATTAATTACGAAATGACATTGGGAATAATAATCGGAATATAATTATTGGTATTATTACAAAGAAAACCTGATAACTTTTGGTCAAAAAAATATACAGAGTGTTCATCCAACAGCAAAAGTTCAATATACTAAATAACAGGTGCCAAATATGGAAGGCTTGGGCAAATACCTTTATAAATGTCCACCATGACTCAATTATTTCTTGGGATGCCATTACTCAATAAAAGTATATAATAGGATATGCCAAATATTATTGCCATCTCTCACATTCTCAATCCCACATTCACGTAATGGAGTGGAAGTATAGTGGTGATTAAAATATAGAACAAATTTTCAAAAATTTTTTCTGTCTATTCTAGTGTTAAATTTTTTTCCAAATTGGTGAAAACATTACACAATTTTTTTTTCCGAAATAAGTTTAAAATGTTATGAAACGTGGAAATTTTAAATTTGAGCAAAAAAAATATTTCGTCTATTCTATAATGGTGATAAATAGATTACATAAACATGTTTTCATTTTTTTTAAATTTTTCTAAAACATTTTTAAATTTGTTTTAATAAATTTGGAATGCCATGGAAACGTGGAAATTTTAAATCTGAAAAAAAATTCCATCTATTTGTGGTAAAATTTTTTCAAAAATTAAATTTTTTTTTTATTTTTCTTTAAATAGATTTAGAACGCTATGAAACGTGGAAATTTTAAATTTTGAGAAAAAAAAATTCATCTATTTTGGTGGTAAAAATTTTTTCAAAAATATTGGTAAAAAATTTTCAATTTTTTTTTCTTTTAAATAGGTTTAGAATGCCATGAAACGTGGGAATTTTAAATTTGAACAAAGACAAAATTTTTTTTTAGTGGTAAACATTTTTTCAAATTTTTTTTTTCCTGAAATAGGTTAGCGCGTCATGAAACGTGGAAATTTTAAATTTGAGCAAAAAAATTTTTTTTCACTATTTATTCCGTTTAGACGGTCCACCCTGTATATTTTTCAGTGAAAATTCTACCAGTTCTTCGCTGACAGTAGGGTTAACTACCTACCAAATGTGAATGCTCTCCGTCAAGTAGTTTTTTAGTTAATGCACCAAGAGTCAGACAGGCAGACAGACAGACAGACAGACAGACAGACAGACAAACAGACTGACGGAATTGAAAAACCTATATTTTCGGAATCTACGTGTTCTGAAACGTCAGAATCCGAAAAAATCTCGGAGGGTGATTTTTTCTCGAATACAATACTTCCCTTCGGTATGCGAGGGAAGTAAAAAGTTATGGCCGAAAATAATAAATATTTCCCTATCGGATATCTCTTTCTAAAAATTGGTCACCTTAATATATTTTGCTTTGTGTACACACAATCTTTTCCTGAAACTTCCACGTAATTTTACTGTTCGAGCAGTTTGTAAGTATACAAACACAAAAAGCTGCTATCGCAGATATTATTAATTAGGACTTGGATTAATTTAGAAAACTTGTAAGGGATCGATTGAATGAACCTTGAGTGGAACATAATGTAACATTATTCAATAAAGTAAGTACTTATAAAAGTTACAATTTCAGTGTTTACCATAAATTGTTTGTTCGCATTTTAATGGCAGCGAGCTCTCTCAATAAATCGTTAGCACCTAAAAATTCATTAATTTCTTACATTAATTATTGCAAAAAATGATCAGGAGGTGGTCATTAATTAAAACGCAGGTGGACAACACGTCGTGTAAAATTGTTTTCATGTCCAAAGCCACGAATACTCTCAAAATATAATAATAATAATAATAATAATAATAATAATAATAATAATAATAATAATAATAATAATAATATAATAATAATAATAACAAAAATAATATTTATTTACCATGTATAACTACATAGTTTGTGCAGTTATTGTTCTGTACCTAAAAAATAGCACATAATACATGGAGCTTTGTTGACATACTAAATGCTATAGTAAAAAAATAAAGTTGGAGTTCTGTAATAACTGGGGTTTTATTCCCCTAATTACATAATTTAATCAGACATTACCATTGGCAGAGTACGGAGTGTCCCAATCACTTTGCAAACTCCGTCGATATCATAGTATATCCATCGAAAACAAAACTGTGCTTACCCTTTGCTTTCTAGGTGATTTTATCATTTTTGGTGTCCATCAACCAGGTTACTTCACCAACAAACTTTACTGAATGTAAAATGAACTTAATTTTATGACAAGCAAATAAAACACGTGATTTCTCAAAACACTTAAACCACTATATTTACATAAAAAAAATGAAAGCAAATGAAATTGACAATCACAAACACTTAAACACGATTAAATAAATTAACAAACAGTAATTACACAATATTCAGAAATGAAATGGTCCGCGGCAAGTTCAAATCTTTTAGCTGAATCGCGATCGAATATTCCTAGATCAATAATTACAACACATTAGTTTTCTACTTATTAAAACCGGCAAAATCCTTAACAAATGTACTTAAACTTTAGAAAAAGGGTTCGCAAAACGAGAATTTACTATACGACTAATACCCTAGATGATGACCGATCGGACGTTAAGCCAAAAAGTGAAGATGTAATCTCAATAGAAAAAAGACGTTTCAAAAGTGGGCAGTAAACTTTAAAAGCTCGACCAGTTAAAACCTTCTGTAGTTTAAACGGTACCCCCTATTTGAAATTACCTAACGGACCATGGTATTTATCATATGGCCTATCTGAACATTTTTTATTACCACTAAAACAGATGGAAAAAAACCCCTTTTGTTCCTTACTTTGCTTTTGTATGGGGGAAAAAATCTGCCTTAAGTGGTCTATCTATCTTATGGTCTATTACATAGGTTCCTGGAAGCCTCTATCAACTGCTTTAGTCCTGAAAATCCCACTAGACCACCCGGCGAGGCCGTATTTAACAAGTTCGACTAAGAAAAGAGAATTGGACATAAAATAATTTGGATGGTTATTTATTGTCTACAAGTGGCTAACGTCGACTACCTAATAAAGAGTAAAGTTAACAAAGCACGTTTCCTGGACTCTAAAATAACATAAAACAGATGTATCTATGACCGGTATTTTACGATAGTTTACTAAAGTCTCGACCCTTAAAATATTACAGAAATCAGAAGCAAGAAAATACGGTGGTTCTATGAGCCAGGGCCCGACTTGGCTCCCTTAATTTGACTTTTGTTACAGTTCCCACAAAAATACAAAGTACTGTACGTGGGCTTCAATATCTACTTTATTATAATTAACTATTATGCATACAGTTTTATTAGTACTACATTATCTTCTGTGCACACATCTAACGAAATAAACGTGTATAAAAATTACAATTACAACACTGTTAAATACAATGTGTGCAACTTAGTAGCAAAGAGAATGCTATGATAAAATTATATCTAAACAATAAACTGGCTTACATCTATCTGCATTGTACACACATACTTCTTTTTCCATATAAACTAAGTTCCTATCTTCAACGAACATTTAAATTTTATTATAAGTAATAATTATTTTTAAAATCAATCTGTTTATGTACGTACCATCTGGGTTTTGACAATAGCCATTGCTTAAGTTTATTTTTGAAAAGAATCAGTGAATTAATATTTTTTAGACTAGCGGGAACTGCATTATAGGTTTTAAAAACTTTAGGAATTTTAATAGCATCTATCTTATATCGTATAGGATGCCGACGAACAATGGGATTTTCATATCTAACTTTTCTCTGTTGGTAAACTATGGTAACATAAAATAATTGCTTCAAATCGAAAACGTTTGCTAAATTATAAAGGGAATCACTCAGGTATAGAATATTTTTGCCGTATATGATTTTCAATATCCACTTCTGAAGTGTATCTAAACTTCTCAAGTGAGTATTATAGGCTCCGCCCCACGCAACTATGCCATACCTCAGTTGAGATTCCACCAATGCATAATACAGTATTTTTAGATGTGGGATGTCCAGAATTTGTTTTAGATATTTAAATTTACATAGCAGACTTCTAAACTTTTGGACCACTGCATTTATTTGTATATCCCATTTTATTATCTAGTTCAAGATCTCAAGTCAATATCTTAAACCGTTCCAGAAAAAAGTACAAAAAGTTACAGATAGACAGACAGACAGACAGACCGACAGAAATTATTTTTCGCTTCACTTTAAAATCTTCCCGTTTCTGGACATCCTAAACCTCTTTCACAAAAAAACATTTTTTTTCACGATTACCAAACTTGGAAGCAAAATGAAATTCAAGGATCGAAAATTTGCGAACACACTTGGAAAAATGGACATAGAATAAACTAGAACTGGTTATAACCCTGGTGAACTTCGTCTTTCCGCCAACAAATCCCTTTTTAAAAATTGTAAATACTCTTTAGAAAAATAAATCGACCCCTTGGAGGGGTTGTAAGCACTCCTGATTATAACCTTGGTCACAATCATCTTCCCTCCAACAAACCCCCTTTTTAAAAATTCTAAATATTTTTTTCAAAAAAATATTCCACGCCTTATAGGCATTAAATCGAGATGTAGGGGTGATTGGGCTCATCCCCCTCTAAAAATAAAACCTGGAGTTATGGGGAGGGCCCAATTGCCATGGATTGATGTCTGCGTCGGAAAATAGACTTTAAGGGTAGTTTTAGGGCGATTTCGGGGGCTTTCCGGAGTCAGAAACGTTTCTGGATCCCGGAATCAGTTTCAGCACCCTCTAAAACGAGGCGGGGGGACTAGATTGGCCGAGTAACAGATACTTGTAATTTTCGAGCAACATCCTGACTCTTGACCTCCACTAAACGTGATTATCAATGTTAAAGGAAGAACTTCACAAACTTAATATTGTGCAAAACAAAACTGTTAACTATTTGAACAGTTCTATATAAGTAATAGGTATCTATGGCTATTGAATATAACAATCATATTCTTAGAGCTGTGCATTTAACATAAAAAATTTAAAAAAAAAAACGCTTCGAGAAGGAAAATAGGTTTCCGAAACGTCGTTGCACAGTGGGACCAAACCAAACTTTTTCAGACAAATTATCTTTCTGAAGGCACTATATGGCCAAATGAGTAGATTATTTTTTTTAAATATTTGACTGATTGACTGATTGATTGATTAATTGATTTGCCAGCGGAAGGTGGTTATTGCTGCCGATTCCGGGTATCCATGAAGGTTCGTTTCAACACACATCTTGGTCGTCCGTCGACCACGCTCAGCAGATGGCCAAACCGCATGCCGGAACCAAATCTTGGATGTTTTATATACCGCCGGACCGACTGCATACGCTGGGTTGGACATTGGACATGCCTGTTGTCAGCAGCGAGAGCCGCGTGACGCATAGGGTGGGAATACAGGATGGGAAGTGTGGGTGTTTGTGAGGTGCTTCTTTTAAGTTTCCATCTATCATCATCTGCTAATTTCTCTTCTTCCAAGTTTTCTGTTTCTTGTGTTTCTGTATCTGGAGGCTTTTATTTATTTTTTTATTTATTATCCGTTCCACAGGTAAATATCCATTTACGGTACAGTTGCTGGGAAGGGCCCTATCTCGCTTTAACTATATTTTTTGCGTGTTATGAGAAAAAAGGCCCGTGGGGATAGTTTGCTCACCCTGTAGGTATGTCGTTTCTTTGAAACAATGGGTTTCAATTTACAGTAATTATTTTCAACTGCCGCTTTCCAATTTCAGATATTTTCTATTTCATTACCTATTTTTTTCTCTGTTCTTTAATAAACTGTCCTGTGACAAGGATTAATAAACCAATAAATAAATATCTTTTCAATTTTAATTTCTAATTTTTCAATTTAAATAAGGAAATAGGCTTCATTAATGAGCTAAACTGAATTAAAATAAAGTAAACGAAAACGTATCTGTTTCATTCACATCTGGCTGGCTGTTGCTTATTTTATATCACCCACTTGAAAAAGGGACTGCATCCATCCAGGTATAGATTTTACGGCCAAGCAGTACACTTTCTCGGGTTGCTAATATACACTCTTTTGTGTTGCTTTATTCAACCATCATAATTTAATCAAATATCAACTATATGAATTAGCCAGACTCGTGCTAATTTATATCAATCAATGCAGAATTATTTACGATCTAATTCAATACAATTTCGACGTTCCGTTGCCGCTTTATCCGGATTTATCTCGAGATCTTGTAGGAGCCACGAAACACGCGCCTGTCGCCGAATTCGAAACACTTTGAACTCCCGAGTAGATTATTTTCTTAAATACTTAGAACCAAATTCCTAATTAATTCCTCCAGGCGGAATTCTAATTGCCATTAATTTTGATAGTTTTCTACCTGCTGTCAAAATACAAAATATGTGTGTTTCTCGAACAATGGTGTCTGAATTAGGAACAAAAACCCTATTTAGAGACTCTTGAGAAATCTGATCAAGTTCAAGTTCAATGTGAGTATTAAATATTCAGACTTCACAGCTGCCAAATCTGTTGTCAATCTGCTGTCAAAATACAAAATCATGTAGTTTCTCCACAGAAAAGCTGATTTAACGGAAATACTCTATTTAGGAATTAGAAGAATGCGGACTAAGAATCTAATGTCATAATGCAACCTTGACACTTGGCAGCTGTCAAGAGGACTGTCAAAGTAAAAGATCTTTGAATTTCTGCTCACAAGTGGCAGTTTTAGAACATCATTTATTTAATTTTTTTCGCAATTAATGTATAATTACTAAAGTTTTAAAACATATCTCAAGAAGGATAGGTCCCTTTGCCAGAAAAGATGAAGGTCAATATTGCTCAAATTGTTAAACATTACTTGAGAAAATCTATTTTTTGAAAAAAAACACTTTTTATTCTGAAAATTGTGATTGAAAATTAAAATTCCGCCTAGAGCGTGGATTATGAATTTGATTCTGGGTATTTAAAGAAAATAAGCTCGTTTGGCCATAAGGTGCCTTCAAAAGAAATAAAAAAGACTTCCTAACGATGTAGTAGGGAATCTAAGACCTCCAATTCAGCAACTCGCAACCGTATTCAGTCATATCAGAGATACGTAGGTATTTTATTATTTAGTTCATGTATGTTTTATTTTAAAAATGGTACCAGTGGAAGTTTGTCAGTTACCAGTAGAACCGAAAAATACTGTTTTTATTATTGACATCATGTCTTTAATTCAAAGGCATCAAAGCTATACCTGTTCAACTTTCAAAGAACTCTTTGAAAAGTCTTTGAAATTAGTTATAAACATGAGACCAAAAGGGTGTAACCTACCGACGGACCAAAGTAAGAAGAGTGTACTGTCTGTATAAGGTAAACGATGGGGTAGATATACAGAATTGGAAAAATATTACTTAACAGACTGCCTTTTATTTGCCATATTATAATGTAAACTACTTTGTAATGTTATGTATTGTTGGTATATATATGGTGAATAATAAATGTATTATTATTATTATTATTATTATTATTTCTCATTCTGATAATAAACGAGAACTCTTGAACTTTTTTGCTTGCAAGTTTGAGGAAAGTTATTTCAGAATAGACCAAAACGTTCAGATTGTTAATGCAGGTATGTTTTTAGAAAATAGCAAAACTATTTTATGCGATCAAAATAATGTGAAAATCATGAAATCCCTACATCTTTCCGATCATGAAGAAGCAGGTACCAGACTTTTTGCTATCTTGTCATTTTTTGAAATGAATGTACTAGAACAGTCATATATACTGTGGACACTGATATTTTTAATACACTGAACTGAACTTGTGGTAGGTACCTTGTGAAACATCTTGAAAATAATTGTTAATAAATATAATAATAATAATTTATAATATATTGATTGATTCATCTAAAAGCAGTGTTTAATTTATTAACTGATATTTTTGTTCTTTCGTTGTATTATGCGACTATACTAAACACTGAAATATGGCTTCAACGGCAAAAATCTTTTATTTTTTGTCATGATGTGATTACCCAAATATCTAGTACATTTGATTTCGACAAAAGAAATCTGACCAACATTTTACTAGCTGTTTACTGCCCCTCTGGAAATGATACTGTTAGTTATCCCTTTAAGAAAGGCAAAAAGACAGTAGTAAAAATATTACGTGAAAGGTTAAATATGTTAGAAGAATTAACACATTTTGGCGCAGCGAACCGAGATAGAACTTACAAACTAACTGATAGTGTATTAGATTCCTGTAGGTTATTTTTTAAGGTTCTTTATGGCAGACCTTTATTTAGAGGAAATTTGGATGAGCTACGAGCACATTTATTCACTTCATATAAAACAGATATGAGGTAATTGTTTTAATTATTTTATATAGACACTATACCGATAATGATGAGTAAACCACAAAAGCCAGAGAATATACACTTAAATTCATATTGCAAATGTAAAATGTACACTTGTACCAGTCGCTGTCGATGTCTAAGTGCAAAAGTAAAATGTGGTATAAATTTTACATAGAAAACTGTTTTTAGTTATTGTATACATATGAGTTGACCCCCCCACCTTTAAAACGCATCGTACGGCAAGCTAGATTCCCTACTAATGTGTGTTTGTCAGGTGAAGCAATCTAATATTCCATAAAACGGCTTTCACTTCAATTTTCTTCAAAACATTATATTCAATAAGTAGCTGGATGCATTTAAATATACTTAAATTTCTCAGATGAAACGAATAAGATGCCCTATAATAACACCACCTGTGTGCATCTATTCGTGTTGTGATTAATTACGCCTTAACTGAGAGAGAAAACGACCAACAATTCTCCCCAGATGATAATAAATCTAGATGCCTTTTGTACAATCGAATCAGTGATTTAAGGGGACAGCACTATACAATTAATAAATCAATGAATTCCCAGCACAACAATCCAATAAAATGTATAAGCAAATATTTTAGAGTGAAACGTGTTTAATGACATTACTCTACAACAAATAATATATATAAAAATACGTTTAGAAAATATCTAACAATAGTATGTTCATTCTTCACATCAAACCCAATATTAATTAACTGGCCAAGTTATACTCTTCACAAATACAAAACAAAGAGAATATTGCATTCGATCGGCTTCTTCTAAAACCGCTCGTGAGACTTAAGTTGCAACTTGTTTTATTAGGAACTTTGTTATACAATTATAAGAAATAATGACTACAAGAACTAAATTAAGTATAACGTAAAGAGGGAAAGAGGGAAAAGAAAAACACAACCTCTTCTCCTAACGCAATAAAATTTCCGCAAAATTTTCTTGGGAAATTATAGGTTTATTGTAGAACCTAACAAAGCATTTTGATGTTTCTGAGCATCGTGCGGTTCTACGAAGGCACTGTATATCAATTCCCTTGGCTAATGCATTGGACGTTGAAGTATGACGTGTAGTGTGGACAGTAAATTCTTTGATATCTAGGCCACTTTCTGCCAAGACAGTTTTTTACCAACGAGCCAAAGTCTGTGAGCCAACAGCCTTATGCGGCTTGTTCAGTGCTATGAATAATTTTTTGGTATTACATAATGGTTTTTTTTGTGATGTCTAAGTATCGGATCAGCGTGTGAGCTGTGCACAGTTCGGGATTGTTGGTAAAAAAAGGTAAATTTAATAGAGGTTGCAATTTTCCTGGTCCAAACGTCTTTATTTGATCGGTTATTTTTATTTCAATACCTCTGGTGTTTACTGTAACGTTTGTTATGGTTATTAAAGAAAAAGTTTGCAGCCTGTGTCCCATTGCCAATGCTAGTAATGTTAGTAACTTAAATGATAATTGTTTTAAATTTAAAGATAGTAAGGGGTGCCATTTTTGATATAATTTAAAACTATAGCGGTTTCCCAAATTTTTTCGTATTTTGGCTTTACGAGTCTTGAACTAAATACCCATTTGAAGAAACGTTTTATAGTCATTAGGAAGATCGCCTGTTAATATTAAGGAAATTGCGGATTTATCCGAATTGAGAGACCCATATGTTGCACCAGGACTGCTTTTGATGGCGCGAGCTATTTTTTGTCGAGCGGTTTAGATCTTTTTAAAAATTGATTTAATTTGAAATAAACTTTTTTAACAAAATAAAATAGCGAAAATGAATTTATTGAAGTTTAAATACAAAGGTATGTATATGACAAAACGTAACAATAAACTGACTCTAATAAGCTTCCTACATCTATTTATAACATTTGTATGAAATGTGCAATTATGCATATTCATCGTCTTCTCCTGGAATCTGTTATCTGTAACTCCTCCATCCCTGGTAAAGAACTCGGGGGTTTCTGTTTAGAAAGGACCGATGTTCGTCATCTCAGTGTCTTGGGGGTTTTCTCTTTTATTTGGGTTATTCGAGAAAATATTGATTCTTGGGAAGTTTTTACCCTTATACTTGATGTATACTCTCCATAGTATAATTAAGGCAACAGTCACGGATAGCATAATAAGAGCATACGTGATCCAGGAATTTGGTTCAGTTAGAGTGGGTTCTAATATTTGACCTTTAATCTCTTCTTGTAGATCTCGTGTACGTTTAGATAATTCAGAGAATTCTTCTAGGTCTATACGGTCCATTGTTGGTATATTGGTACTATCTCTTATAGTGGAAAAGTTGCTGTTTATTTTTAATAATGGGACATCTATGGGTTCGAAGGTCTTCCTAAAGTTCTTATTCGGATTAAGTTTATATTTATCAATGACACTATAACATTGGTCAGGAATTGTTACTAGATAATTTCCTTTGAGTTGCCTTTTTCTCTTTATTTCGCAATGTGTTTCAGCTATAATGGTGGAGGGGCTTGTGATTATCCATGAATTTGAGTTTTCAATCCTTTGGATTTTGGGGTTGTTAATATTAATTTTTGTAAATGTACATGTATTTGCTTCTTGAGAATAATCAATGAGCTGGATTTCACAGGGCTCGCTCGATGTCCTTTTTATAATAGAATTGTGGTTGCACAGGAATTTGTTTGATTCTATTTCTGTACAGGGTGTGCTTGTATACGAATACCAATTTGGATTCATGAGCAAATAGCTTCTACGGGGTATTATTGTGAAGTAAGAACCATTATTTTCTATAGGCAATGGGTAGAGTTTATAGTAGTCATAAGATACTGTTTCTATCAGTGGTATTTTGATAATAAAGTAAGTATAGGAGTTCCTCTGAAAGACTGACGTCTCGCATAGTTTTTCGTATTTTATAATGTTTTCTAACGTAGGTTGGAATGGTAGTTCGACTCTCTTGAGATAACTCTGAATTTCTATTAATTCTTTAATAAGGTCACTTGGCTTTATGATTGTTTGATGCATTTGTTTTAAGTTTGCAAAGGAAATTGCTGTTGCTAGTTCTTCTAAAAGATTGCAAATAAGTGATAGAGAGTGTGATAACTGATCTAGAGTGTTTTGTACAATCAGTACTTCAATGCAACTTGCTGTAGTTTCTATTTTCTTTTCAATATCGGCCATGGCGGAATTAATTCTCTTTTGGTTTTCTACGAGGGTGGAAATTGATTTGTTTGTAGATTTAATAAGATCATTAGTGATTGATAAGTGTCTTTCCATGTCTATTTTTAACTTAGTTTCGTTGTCAAATAATTTCTTGAAGTTCTGCTCATATCTCTCACCATCTTGGGCATCTAATGTACCGGTGATTGATTTTTGGACTGTACCAATGAAATTAAATAAGCCTCGTGGTTTTCTAACATGACTTGGTAGGACTTGTTCAAATAGCGTATTGGTTCTGCTTATTTCAAAAAATAAGGTTTTGTTGATTTGAAACAAAAGAGTGTTTATTAAGGATGTCTGCTGTTCTTGGCAATATGATTCTATATATTTGTTAATTTTTGTTAAGGTTCTGATAATGTCGTCCTTTTCTTGGATGAAGGTCTCATATAAGGGTTGTATATCAAATGCGTTCATTATTTCCCATTCTGATATGATGTTGTCTGCTGTACCCAGGCGAATCGGTAGGAGGCCAGGGTTGTCATCTAGGGTTTTCCATTGGATGTCGTCGGCTCCTGTACGGGTGGCCCATCTGCAAGAGTAGATCTTAAGTCAGATAAATGAACTCGGCGTTCTTTTTTATTTCTTAGTTTAACTGTACAAGTATTGTCGTTACTAATTGAAACTATTGGAAAAGGTCCCTTAAATTTGGGTACCGTTTTTGAACCTCGCTTTTTGGGTGCTCTAACATAGACATTTTGACCAACTTTGTATTTTTCTTGCGGGTCTGTTATTTCCCTGTTAATTCTATTGATTGTTGTTGTTTTTTGATCGTCAATTCTCCCGTAAACAATATCATAAAGTCGGGAAAGTTTTTTCCTATGTTCATCTAGTGAGTAGTCGAAAACTATTTGCCTTGTTCTTGTGTCAAACAGGTTTTTGCTAGGTGAATGACCGAAAATGACATCGAAGGGTGTATATCCTGTGGCAGAATGACTTGAGTGGTTGTAAGCAATAATGGCTAATTTCATGAGTTCTTCGGTACTTTTATTCTTGAGTTGTGGATCTTGTCGGAATATTCGAAGGTGTTCAATTAGTGTGGAATGGAGTCGCTCTACAATACCATTTGATTCGGGATGGAATGGCGTCGTAAAATGAACGTCGATCTTGTGGTAGGCCAATAAGTTTTTTATTTGGTTGTTTATAAATTCACGGCCGTTGTCGGTTGTGATTGCGGCTGGAGTCCCATAATGTTCAAAATATTCAATTAGAGCTCTGGCTATCTCGCAAGCTTCTTTGCATTGAATAAGGATTGCTTGGCCGAACTTTGAAAATGAGTCTACTAGGGTTAGGTAGATTTTTTGATCGATCGTAAACGTGTCCATAAAAACAACTTCAAAGGGTTTTTGTTGGGTAGGCGTGTGGTTCATTGGAATTCTGGGTGGATGTCTGTCGTATTTCCCTCTCTGGCATATGTTACATTTATTAATGTAGTCTTGTATTGTAGTCAACATGTTGTTCCAATAGTATTTTTGTTTTAGCTTTTCGTATGTCTCTTGCGAACCTCTATGGTTTGTTTTGCTTTCGTGGTACATTTGTATATTTTCATTTATTTCGTCTTTATTTCTTAGGTGAATTCTTTCTTGTGTACATCGTATTAGTTTTGGACCATTGTTGTTAAAGGATTGATTATAAATTCGGCAGAAGTCCTCGTACATTTTATCGTCGTCAAAATGTATATAGAAGGTGGTATCTTCGACTGTGTGATCTCTTAGTAATTCGATTATTTGATCGTCGTTATCTTCTTTTGTTATCTCTGTATATAAAATAGTTTTGTTTTCTACGTGTATTGTTCTATTCCTCTTAGGGTTCATTAGGACTGTTTTTACAAATATCTGTTTTGGTTTTGTGTTTATAATATCGTCTACAATTGGAATGGTATCTCGTGGTTCGTCGTTTTCGTTGGATCGAGCTGTAGAAATTTCGGGGATGTTAAACTCGTCTGTTTCGTTGTTCCTGTTTTCGTTATTTCCAGAAGGGTTAAGGATTTCATCGATTTCCTCTAGTGTCGGTGTTCTTAATTCTACATCTCTGGTTAGGTCTTGTATTATTTCATCCAGTTCGGGGTCGTCTATGTTGACTTGCATTGATTGGGTATCGATTGGGTGTATTTCAATTCTTGATAATGCATCGGCATTCGTGTTGAGTTTACCTTTTTTGTATTCTATGTCAAAATCATAGTCCTGGAGCTTTGTGCGCCATCTGATGAATTTTGAATTTTGCGGGTCTTTCAGTGAGAACAACCATCTTAGTGGTCTGTGATCTGTGTATATGGTAAAACGTCTCCCGTATAGGTATGGCCTGAAATACTGGGTCGACCAAACTAAACTTAAGAGCTCCTTCTCGATCACAGAGTAGTTTTTCTCTGATTCATTAAGTGTTCTGGAAGCATAGGCAATGGGTTTATCACTTCCTACAACACCCTGTGATAAAACCGACCCAATGGAGTATTTTGATGCATCGGTTGTCAGGATAAATGGCTTTGAAAAATCCGGGTGTTGTAACAAAGGGCTGTTAGTTAAAATTTTCTTACAAGTTTCGAAGGATTCCACAAATTCTCTCGTATGTTCTATCTTTGCTCCTTTTTTTAGGCAGGCTGTTAGTGGTTTTGTTAATTTTGAGCAATCTTTTATAAATTTCCTGTAGTATCCTATTAGTCCAAGGAATGATTGGATTTCTTTTTTGGTATTTGGTATTGGAAATTTTACTATTGCTTCAATTTTGTCTGGATTGGGTAATATACCTTCCGGTGTGATAATGTGTCCAAGGAATTTTACTGTTTGTTTCAGGAATTCTGACTTGTCCAGTTGTATCTTAAAATTGGTTTTCCTGAATCTGTCAAAAACTAAGCGTATACTTTCTATGTGCTCTTGTAATGAAGTTGAAAATATTAGTACATCATCCATATAGACTAAGCATTTATTTTGTAAGCCTGATAGTACGTGATTCATTGTTCTTTGAAAAGTTGAGGGTGCGTTTCGAAGTCCAAAAGGCATCCTTAAAAATTCGTAGTGTCCGTCGTCTGTTGAGAATGCTGTTTTCTCAATGTCTTTTGGATCCATTTCAATTTGATGGTATCCACTTGCCAGGTCTAGTGTTGTGAAATATAGACTGCGACCTAATTTGTCTAGCACATCTGTAATGTTTGGTATTGGAAATTTATCGGGTATGGTTTTTTCATTTAACTTTCGGTAGTCTATCACAATGCGAAATTTTCTTTTTCCACTGTTGTCCATCTTCTTTGGTACAATCCAAATAGGTGATGACCATGGTGAAGTTGAGTTGGTTATTATATTTTGGTCTAACATTGAGTCGATTTGTTTTTTGACTTCTGATTTGTAAATATGTGGAAATCTGTATGATTTAGTATAGACTGGTATGTTATCGGTTGTTCTAATCTCATGTTTAACTTGATTTGTGAAAGTTAATGGAATGTCTTCGCAGTAGAAAATATCCCTATATTCATAACATAGTTTTCTTATGGCTTCGTACTCCTCTTGATTGCAATGTCTTAGGTCAAGGTTTTCCAAATTTTTCTTTTGTAGGTTATCATAGTCTGGAACTGGGTTATTGTATATAGGAGAACCTTCATCGATGTCCATAGGTTCGGCTGTAAAATTATTTAATTGGTGGCTAGGCATGCATGGAAGTGGCTCAGATATTGTAAATGTTTTTTCTTCGTCGGTGTTGTTAATAAGTAACACTGTTGCTTCGTTATCTTTAGTGTTTACAAATCCTGCTGAGATTTCTATTTGGTTTTCAAATATAATAGAGTTTATAAGGGCTTCTCCATTTCGATGTAATGTTGGTACTTTAGCTACAACTTCAGTTTTAGGACCTATTTTATATTCGTAATTCTTTTCCTTCTCGTAAGTTTCTTTAGCGCCTACTAGCCTTTTTCCTTCCAAGAATAATGGGATTTTTGCTTTGTCTGTTAGTAAATAACCGTTTTTGAAGTCAAGTGTGGCTCCTATTTCTTTTAGTAGATCGAGGCCAATTAGTCCATCATATGATTGACTAAAATTAAAGATGTAGTGTGTATATAACATTCCAGGTTTTTTGAAAATTTTCGATACTGGAATTTCTGCTGAATATTTGTGTAATGATATACTATGAGGTGTTTTAATTTGGAAAGGGTCCTCTTTAATTCGATCTATGAAAAATGTTTCGGCAATTTTTTCTGTAATCAATGTTTTTGTAGACCCTGTGTCAATCATAAATTTGGCTTCAAGTTCAGGAATAATTATATATGGAAGGTTTGTGTTGGCTGTAACATTAATTTCTACTAATGTTGTTGGGGTTAATTCTTTGGATTCGACAGGTTCGTAGTGCTGGTTTCCGAGGCTGGTAAAGTAAAATTTTCGTCATCGCAATTTTGATAATTTTCTGTATAATACTCTTCTGGGTAATAACAATTCTCTGCAGTTTCTGGGTCATATATCGGTTCTTCATAATAGTCTGGTTGGTATTCATCTCTACTGGAAGGGGTATTTGGTATTTCTTGTAGGTGCAGTTCTTGCGCTGTCCATTTCTGTGACGTAGATGGCGGTGGAAATTTTGATCTTCTTGTATTTCCAGATGACGTATCCATTGGTTGGGGATAGGATTGTTGAGGTTTTTGTTGGAAATTGAAACGTTGTTGATTATGGAAATTTGGGAAATTTTGCGTATATGGGGGATTTTGCGAATATTGGAAGTTTTGCATAGTGGGGAAATTTTGTCTTGGGATATGTTGCTGGGAAGGAATTTGGCGTTGAAAATTTTGGGGATTTTGAAACGGTCGTTGTTGAAATGTTTGTTGAGGGTTTCTCGGCATGAAATAATTCGGCAGACGATAAGGGATGTTTGTCATAGGGCGGTATATCTGGGGAATATGTTTTTGTGAGGGTGCTTGAGGGTAGCTAGGGTTATTTCTTGCGTTTATTGGTGTTGTTCTTATTTGATGGTTATTTGAATTCTGGAAACTATTTTTGGTTCCTAACTTTTGTTGTCGGTTGTAGTTCATATTTTCTTCTTCGACTACCATATTTATCGCTTCTTCAAGGCTCACAGGTTCCTTACATCTTAGTAGATGGCTTAAATGTGCATTAAGTCCAGATAGGAATGTTCGTAGTGCCATTTTGTTATATAATTGTAATTTCTCTTTCTTTAGTGCTGGTGATATATTTGCCATTTGCATTTTTGCAAGTAAAAGTCCACGTAGCGATATGCATCTGTCTGCAAATTGGCTAGGAGATTCGTTATGATTTTGTGTGAGCATCATGAGGTCATTTAACAAGGATTCTTCATTGCGTTGGTCACCGAAAGTATTTAATAATAATGTTTTTAGTTCCGGAAATGTAGTTATACTTCTCGCGGCTAATATTTGCGCGGCCCTACCGATAATTTTGGTTCTAAAATGTAGCATTAAAAATTGAATTTTTTGTGGATTGTTATCGTGTGCTAACATTCCTAAAACTTGATCACACGTGTCTAAAAATAGCGGTAATTTTAAGGTATCTCCGTCAAATTCCGGTATAAGGTCTAAATAGTTCTTAACGCTAATATCGTTTCTAGCCATTGTGTTCGGATTTAAAATTTCTGAAGTTAAATTTGAAGTTTCGGCAATATTGGTGGTATTATTTTGTAAATACAAATCGGGGCTAAGTGTCTGTAACAGATTAGCTAAGGTCTCGTCGGTTGTATTAATGTCAGTCATGAATAGTACTTACAAGAATATTATAATGGCAGAAAACATGAAGGCTCTGGTATATATAATCGATTACAATGTGATAACGAGGGATTTCAAGAGTACTCAGAGAGTTCTCAGGCGATGCTCTATTACACTTTGATTGATTATATATTTTTTCTCGAGCTGGAGGGTGGTTATTGTCTCGTTGGTTTTAGTCGTTAAGTTGGTTTCCCTAAATAGCGCAAGGCTATGTGCTTTTAAAGATGTCTTCTTTTAAAGGTGGTTTCTTGCTTGGGCCAATCTTTCCTGTACACGATTTAGGGTCACGTGTAGTCTTGGGAAAGAGAGTGCACGATCTTGGTTTCTTCAAGGGCTTATGTGAAATTGCTTTCACAAGTGCAAAGCCTCACGGCGCTTCCGATGAGAGGATACTGAGCGTCTGGTGGTCTTGCTCACACGTACTGAGTTGGGAGTGCTCAGATTGAGATGTACCAGTTTTATAGCTCAGGGTGTGAAAGGATATATTTTAGGAGGGTACAAAAGGGAATGGTAGGTCTAGGTATGCAGAATATGTCTTCTTTGCTTGAATTTTCTTAACTTAGATGTTTGCCAACGGTATGGCAAGGGTTTGCAGGTCTTCTTTGGTTTGTCGAAGGCACGACGAGTTTTCCGATATACTGTCGAAAATACTCCAAAGAAAATCCGATCCGACTGCGCCAGCTATTTTTTGTCGAGCGGTTTAGATCTTTTTAAAAATTGATTTAATTTGAAATAAACTTTTTTAACAAAATAAAATAGCGAAAATGAATTTATTGAAGTTTAAATACAAAGGTATGTATATGACAAAACGTAACAATAAACTGACTCTAATAAGCTTCCTACATCTATTTATAACATTTGTATGAAATGTGCAATTATGCATATTCATCGTCTTCTCCTGGAATCTGTTATCTGTAACTCGCGTTAAATGGGTCATAATTCTCATCTTGACAAAAAATCCACCACTTTTTTAATGAGCTATTGTACTGTCGGAAAGTGGAGTCGGCCAGGGATGCGATTAACACCTTTATTGTTTTTTCCGGAATTCGTTGGGCTCTGTAGCCTTTTCTGATAAAATTCCTGCCATTAAAGTGAGTGTCTTGGCTAGGGGGTGTTGTAACTCCCTACAAGGAGATAATAAAAGGTTATCAGAAGGTTGGAAGTACAGAGATTTTTCTACTAGAAGTGAGTTGAAAGCAGGAGACCAGGATTGTGATGGTCAGTGAGGGACCACTAGGATTCCCCTAGCCTGGTCGTCCATAATTTTTTGTAGTGTTCGCAATATTAAGGCAAAAGGTGGAAAGGCATAAAAGAAGAAATGTCTCCACGAGATAGTAAAGGCGTCTATCCCGGAAGCCTCGGATCCCTTTGTCACGAGAGATATCGTGGACATTTAGCGTTTATTCGTGAACCGAATAGATCCATTCCCGCAATACCGAAAGTTTGTTGTAGGTAGCAGCTGATAGCTCCCACTCAGTGTTGATGTTTGTGTTTCTTGATTCTCCGTCGGCAATTTTGTTCTTTTTCGAAGGGATATATGAGGCGAATAATCACAATTTTTTCTTTTCGGCCCATTGCCAAATTTGCTTCTAAAGATCATTGAGGGCTGGAAATTTTACCCCACCCATTTTGTTAATGTAGGCAATCGCGGTGGTGTTATCTATTCGTAATAAAACCGAACAAAATACTGATATTTGAGGCAAAGCTTTTTAGGTTTAGAAAAGCCGCTAATAGTTCTAGATGGTTAATATGAAAACGTTTCTCCTCGGTGTTCCAGAACCCTCCTATTGGGTTGCCATTGCCAAACCCGCCCCATCGGAATAAACTTGCATCCGAAAAGATTTCGATAGCAAAACTTGAATCTCTTATTAATCTATCACCATTTGGAAGGTGTTCCAACCACCAGGTAAAACTTTCTTTCAAATTACTAGACAAAACCATTTTCGAGTCAAAATTATTGTTGTTTTTGGATAAGGCCAAATATTTTTCCCGTTCTAGGTCCTTGCAATATAAGCTACCGTACGACATGGCTGGACAAGCGGCTACAAGTAAACCTATTAGGACTGCGAATTCTCTAATTGAACAAGAATGATTTTTTGCCATTTGTTTTATTGAATTTTGAAGGTTTTTTCTTTTCTGCTCTGGCAGCTCTAAGGCAAACTTTTGCGAGTCAATTATAAAACCAAGGAATTTGGACCTAGTGGAGGGAATAAGACAACTTTTGTTTAAGTTTATTATGAACCCTCTCGCCTCAATCAATGTTATAGTTTTTTGTAAGTTTCTTGAACAGTTTTCCTGTGAATTGCCTATAATTAAAATGTCATCCAAATAGACTACTAAACGAAGGCCTTGGAGCCGCAGTCTTTGGATGGCCGTTAGCATAATTTTTGAGAAAAAATATGGAGAGACTGCCAGTCCAAGTGGAAGGCAGTTGAATTCATATAAAGTCCCTAAAAAAATCAATCTGAGATACTTTCTACTCTCTGGGGCAACGGCAATTAAAAAGAAAGCATCCTTTAAATCTATTCTAGTTATGAACTTTCCGTGTCTTATGAGTTTTATTGCATTGCATTTATTTTATCCTCCATTTTGAAATGGGGTGGTCTTAGAAATTTGTTAAATTTTTTCAAGTTTAAAATAAATCTACATGTGCCGTCAGGTTTATTGACTAAAAAATATGGAGAAAGAAACTGACCCTCTGTTGGGACGTATTTTGAAATTGCTCCTTTTTGAATTAAGTCTTGTACTGCACATTTTTTTTTTTTCGTTTCCAACTCACCCCTA
Source organism: Stenurella melanura (assembly GCA_963583905.1). Lineage (NCBI taxonomy): Eukaryota > Metazoa > Arthropoda > Insecta > Coleoptera > Cerambycidae > Stenurella > Stenurella melanura. Next base: position 15,079,960 of record OY757317.1, read on the forward strand.
GCAGGTTCCTTAAAAACCTCCCGGCGAGGTAAAATATTAGCCACAGGTATGACATAGCCCTTAATGTAGAATAATAATGTAGGATTTTTGTCCAGGCGTAAACAAAATTTGAGATTTTGCCCGCAGGTCTGCTTACCTCTATTGTCTCTGAGTGCGCAGATGTTTTTTTTTTTTTGTGGGAACTGATATGGTTGCCTTGGGTAAAACCGGGGTCGAAATGCCTGTCGTTGGCGCGGATTGTATGATTGTCGCCCTGACCTTCTCTGAGGGTAGGTTCCCCACCTGACTGTATCGTTGCTGTGTCTGATATGTCGGTGGGGTGCTGGAGTTTAAATTCGTTTTCGTTACTGCTTGTGCTTTCAAGTCTGCTCCCACTTTTTCGGTCTTCTGTGCTTCTTTTCGGTTAAGTCCTGGCCGAAAAGGAAAGTGTCCACCTTTTGTTCTTTTAGAATCGGTTGTATTTCTTTATTAATACCTGGAATTATGAAGGACTTTCTTGAAATCGATTCCTCATGGTGTAATGTTGCTATTAGTTGTCCAGCATCTCTAAGGTTTTTTATTACACTTTGCTTTTCAGCCTCATTGAAAACTAGAGGCAAGAAAGTTGAAATTGCCAAACCAAGTGCTGATAGAGCTGCTCCTGCCGGTGACTGCCTCTCCTGAAAGTGGCTGTCTCTCTTCTTTGCCGTACGACTTAAATATTGCAGAATTTCTGCGTTAACTTGGTGGCAGGCAAATGCAGTTTGAAGGACTCACATATTTTGCCAATAGTTCATCTCTCTCTCCCTGCGGAAGTCCTGATGAAATTATTTTTCCCCAAATATGTGCCACTTCGTTGTGTATGATTATCCTGTTCGGGGCATTTTCCCAATATGGGGTGGCCTTCCCTATTTGCAATAAGGATTTTTGTTTTCAATGTGCCCTTGTGCCTTTTTAAGATTTGTAACTATACTATATGGAACGATTCCGCTTAAGGGAATGTTTGTCAAGGCATAATCATGAATTTGTCTAAAATTGTAAACAAGCGCGATATAAATAGATTACGGTTAAAAAAGATACGTCAGCATTCGTGGCAACCTTGGGTCTACGGTTGGTTTCTTGAATCGCCAACTCTGTGTGATTCACCGCCAGTGTGAATGTAACCATATTTCTAATAATATTTTACCGTAATAGTAAACGTTTAATTAGAAATGTAGGCATGTGATGGATAAATTAAGCTGTCTCACCATTAGTGTGATATTGTTTTTAGTTTTACCGCTACTGTAAACACTTTAGCTAGAATTAGATACCCTTGTCAAACCGTTAGAATGGGTGTCAAGTTTTTCATTTTTGTTTATAATGCAATCATGTCCCACCGTCAGAATGGGCTCGATTGTTTTGCAGTAAGCAATTCGAGGCACTGTCTGAATAAGAATGTTAGCAACCTAAGCAAAATAGGAAAGATGTTTACAATAAAACCTACCAGTGTCTGCGATCGCCGCTGTAGCCTCTGTTTTCTCCGGCACTTTCTCCATCACCCACTCGGATTCCGTCCAATTCCTCAATTTTTTTCTAGGGTTTGTCCGGACGTTCAATACATATTTTCGTTTGAGAGGGCCCATTTTTCTTTTTCACAAAGCACTAAACACACTTCACCATCTACGCGTGAACAAAGAAATGACATAATTTTGCCGGGACTTGAAGGACACGGCATCAACGAGGGATTTCGCTTTTTAATCTGAACGCACGCGCCATCTACCGGTGACCGGGGGTACTACTCTAGTTAATTACTTCACGAGCCCTGAAATGGAATTAACTGGCCAAGTTATACTCTTCACAAATACAAAACAAAGAGAATATTGCATTCGATCGGCTTCTTCTAAAACCGCTCGTAGCGAAAAAAAATCGGTAAAGGTATTTACACAGAACTTCCCTAGTTATTCATATAAGACGGTCACTCTAAAAACATATTAATTAAGAGGTGATAATATATGAGAATTATAATCGTCATGTAATTAGTCCTATTATTACAGAGAAAACCAGATAACTTTTTTCCATCATCTACTATAGAGTGCAGGGGGAAAACAATTTTTATTACTTCCCTCGCATACCGAAGGGAAGTATTGTATTCGAGAAAAAATCACCCTCCGAGATTTTTACGTATTCTGACGTTTCAGAACACGTAGATTACGAAAATATAGATTTTTCAATTCCGTCAGTCTGTCTGTCTGTCTGTCTGTTGGTGCATTTACTAAAAAACTACTTGACGGAGAGCAGTCAAATTTGGTAGATAGTTGACGCTACTGTCAGCGAAGAAATGGTAGAAATTTCACTGGAAAATATACAGGGTGGACCGTCTAAACGGAATAAATAGTGAAAAAAATTTTTTTTTCTCAAATTAAAAATTTACACGTCTCATGACACGCTAAATCTATTTCAGAAAAAAAAATTTTTTTGCTCAAATTTAAAATTTCTACGTTTGATGACACGCTTAACCTATTTCAGGAAAAAAAATTTTGAAAATTTTTTTCACCAATATTTTTGAAAAAATGTTTACTACTAAAATGAAATAATTTTTTTTCTTTCTTCAAATTTAAAATTTCCACGTTTCATGGCATTCTAAGCCTGATTCAAAAAAAAAAATTTTGAAATTTTTTTTACCACTTTTGAAAATTTGTTTACCACTAAAATAGATGGAATTTTTTTTTTATTTCTTCGAATTTCAAATTTCCACGTTTCATAGCGTTCTAAATCTATTTAAAAGAAAAATTAGACATTTTTCTTACTATTTTAAAAAAATTTTACCACTAAGTTAGAATTTCGGAAAAAAAAATTTGCAACGTTTTGTTACCAGTTTGGAAAAAAATTTAACACTAGAATGCTCAAATTTAAATGACATTCTAAACCTAGGTATTTCAAAAAAAAAATTTGGAACATTTTTCAAAAAAAAATTTTTGAAAATTTTTCAAAAAGATTTTACCACTAAAATAGATCGAATTTTTTTTTATTTGCTCAAATTTAAAATTTTCACGTTTCATAGCATTCTAAACCTATTTTAAAAAATACATAATTTTTAATTTTTGAACTTTTTTTAGCACTACTATAGAATAGAAGGAAACTTTCCTTTTTGCTCAAATTTGAAATTTCTACGTTTGACATTTTAAACCTATTTCAGAAGAAAAAATTTTGAAAATTATTTTACCAACATCTTTTGAAAATTAAAAATAAAAATGAAATTTTTTAACCACCACTATACTTCCATTCCATTACGTGAATGTTGGATTGAAAATGTGACAGATGGCAATAATATCTGGCATATGCACCTATTATACTTTTATTGAAAAATGTACAGGGTGGTCATCCCAAGAAATAATTCAGTCATGGTGGACATTTGTAAAGGTATTTGCGCAAGCCTGCCATATGTGGCACCTGCTATTTAGTATTGAACTTTTGCTGTTGGGTGAGCAATCTGTATATTTTTTTGACCAAAACTTATCAAGTTTTCTTTGTAATAATAGCAATAACTCTATTCCGATTATTATTCTCAATGTCGTTTCGTAATTATTAATTTTTTAGAGTGACTGCCATGCACAAATAACGAGGGAAGTTCTGTGTAAATACCTACCGATTTTTTTTTGCTTTCGAAACTTTTTTTGTTAAAATAGGTTTAGAATATAATGAAACGTGGGAATTTAAAAAAAATATTTATCATCTATTCTATTATAGTGGTAAAAAAATAAAATATACATAAAAATAAATCTTAGATTTGAGTAAAAAAAACATTTTTCCATCGTCCATATAATACAAAATTTTCAAAATTTCAAATTTTTTTCTATTTTAAATTTTCAGATATTTTTTTTAAATAGGTTTAGAATGTCACGGAATGTGGAGTGTTTAATTTTGAGCAAAGAAAAATCTTTTTCGATCACCCATTTTATAAAAAGTTTTCAAAATTTTCAAAAGTTCGATTTTTTTTCTATTTAAAATTTTCAGTTTTTTTTTGACAGGTTTAGAATGTCACGAAACGTGAAAATATTAAATTTGACCTAAATTTTTTTTTCAATTTTTTCTTTTCATTTAAAATTTTCAAACCATTTTTTTTTAATAGGTTTAGAAACGAAACGTGGAAATTTTAAATTTGAGCGAAAAAAATTGTTTCCATTATCTATTCCCTTTAGTCCACCCTGTAGATTTTCCAGTGAAAGTCCAGCCATTTCTTCGGTAGCAGTGGCGTCAGCTACCTACCAAATTTGACTGTTCTCCATCAAGTAGTTTTTTAGTTAATGCATCAACAGACCGACAGACAGACTGACGGAATTGAAAAACCTATATTTTCGTAATCTACATGAGCTGAAACGTGAAAATCCGAAAAAATCTCGGAGGGGTGATTTTTTCTCGAATACAATACTTCTCTTCGGTATGCAAGGGAAGTAAAAATGATTTCACTGGTGATCGAATTCTGAAATACTATCAAAATCTGTCTGTCTGCCTGGGTATCTGCCTGCCTGTTAGTATGTCATATATCAACTTAACATCAATAAAGTCAAAAATGCGATAAGATTATGGACCAAGCCTTCATTAATCTCGCGGTTAAACAAGCTCGTCACTCGCTAACACATTCTAACATTATTATATCATTTACAAATAATTTTTTCTTACCAAAAAAAATGCGAGGAGTATTGTACAGAATGTACAACAATTATATAATACGGCAGTAGATCGGCGAAGAGTATATAATATAATGGTTACCTAACTAGCAATTTGATGTTTTTTTGAAGCTGACAATGTTTACAGAACATTTTTTATAAAACAAGATTGTTGATATAAATATTTTCAAAACGTTTATACAACGCTTATAGACGCAAATTTGGCACAGTTTATAGAACAAAGTAGTTCTTTAATTTATTTCATAATGGCTCTCACGGGTGTTATAAAATAATTGTACAAACGTTTATATAGAATTAACGAAATTAGTACACCATAATTATAAAATTATTCGAGATTCATACCTTTTATACCAAACAATATACCATATTTTTTTTGGCCTGATATCTTCAATACTTTTTGATTGCATAAACAATTGGCATAATTTGTTAATTAGCAAATAACTTTTTTTCAGAAAGTTTGATCGACTTCAAACCAACTTTAAACGATAAATATTGATGTCGGAAGTCTGCACGATTGCAACTTTTTGTTTTTGTTTATTTAAATTTTAAATTAATTTTGCAAATTAACAAATGGGCTCTGGGTAAGGTATCGAAATGGCGTTTTGTGCATAATATGAAAATTTTGAGACTAGAAAGAACTTGATCGGATAACCGGAACCGGAAATAAATGTGATATTGCGTGAGAGGCTATAATTTATTTATTAAACAAATTTTTGGACACGAGGTTCGGTGCAAATTGAAACTAACAAATCTTTCCCATCAACTACAGAAAGTTCTACAAAAAATATTCCAATCCCTGACAAGTTATACGCGTTTTTGACTCTTAATAAAATCTCTCCCGCAACGTGAAAATAGTAAAATTTTACGCGCAATGGGGTGACGGGTTCAATCCTCGGTGTTTGCAAATTTTTTATCATAAAATTTTCTTTTTTTCCATGTGACCAAGTATTTTTTATGATGATAAATGTTTTTACTTTTTGAGGAAATTTAAAAATGTCGTAAATAATTGTTTTTGCAATTCTCATTAAATAAATGGTTATCTTGCAACAAACATATGATTGTTCTTGCCCAACGAGGGTTTGTCGGTAGTTCTTGTTTTTTACTATTTGTGAAAAAGAAGGCTTGTTTTACTTTATTTGAGGGTCCAAAAATAAAAAGGAAACAAGTCTTTTTTCACTTTTCTCTTATGATGAAAAAAGTTCACGTCTCATGAAAAAACACACACTTTGTTATTTGTAAATGAGAAATAATCAAAAGATTTAACTATGTTAATGTGGCATAATTATTGTATTGTTTTAATTACAAATATTTACAATTAATAACTATTAACGCTAATAACTATGAGATTACAACTAGTGACAATTGCTTGATAAAGGACTTTCCGTGTCCCAATCTGAATTGAAAACATTTAACAATTCATCTCCGTTTAAATCTACATCGTTATCGTTCTTCATCATTATCTTCTACAAAAATATCATCGCATTCGTTACGTTCATTCTCTAAAACCACTCTAGAATTATCAGAATTAAATAAATCACATTCTATTACATCATTATCAGTTTGTATGTCTTGTAAAATATTATGACCAAGATCGTTCTCAAAATCAGCAACAAAATTAGTGTTGCTGGCATCATTCTCTTGATTGGGTTCATCATGCAAAACGGTTATTCTTTTTTCTTGGCAATTTCACAAGCAACTCCCTCACAATTGAAACAAAATATCAAACATTTCAAATTTAGTTTTCTACATGAACATCTAAGATCTAATCAATTTTTCTTGCATGCGCATGAAAAGAAAAAAAATTCGGTAATTCTGGATGATTCCAGTTCGATACTGTCAGTATAAATATGCTTTGTGACATAGCATGAAAAAATTTGACAAGAAAAATTTGCCCACACCGAGGATCGAACCCGCCACCCCATTGCGTGTCAAATCTTACTATTTTCACGCTGCGGGAGAGATTTTTTAAGGATCAAAAACGCGTATAACTCTTCAGGGATTGAATATTTTTTGTAGAACTTTTTACGGTTGATGGAGAAACTTGTTAGCTTTCATTTGCACCGAACCTCATGTCCAATAAGTTGTTAATAAACAAATTACAGCCTCTCACGCAATGTCACTATTATTTCCGATTCCGGTTATCCCATCAAGTTCTTTGTGATCTCAAAATTTTTGTTGTAAAATGTTTGTATGATAGGGCCAAAATCATTTCTTCTAATGATGAAATACTAAACAATGAGAAGCGAATTATAAAGGAAGTTCTTATAAACAACCAATACCCTGGGAGTTTTGTCGATAAAACCTTCATAAATTGTATTGAAACATTCTTTATAGGATTTTGCAAACAGCAGAAAAGATAACTATCTATAAAAGAAAAACTTTATGTAGAAATATTAATGAAATCTTTGCATTCTTTCGATAACCTGAATTCTGGTTATGCTAGCAAATTAAAATCCTAAAATGAATTTGTCTAATTTCTTATTTGACAATTCTCATTCTAACACTAGCATCCACACAGTCCCCTACGGCCATGCAGATTAAACTAGTATCCACATATGTGTGGATGCTAGTGTTAGAATGAGAATTGTCAAATAAGAAATTAGACAAATTCATTTTAGGATTTTAATTTGCTAGCATAACCAGAATTCAGGTTATCGAAAGAATGCAAATATTTCATTAATATTTCTACACACAGTTTTTCTTTTATAGATAGTTATCTTTTCTGCTGTTTGCAAAATCCTATAAAGAATGTTTCAATACAATTATAAGCAAACAAATAATAATTCATTTTTAAACCTTCATAAATATTGAAAACAACAATCAGGTACGGCAAAAACCTGAAAAACGTTACACAGCGTTAATTCCTTATCTATGCGGATTGTCCGAAATGTTGCGCCGCATCGGTGATAGATTTGATATTAGGACGGTATTCCAAACAAACAACACTTTATGATCTATTCTGAGAAAGACGAAACCAAAATTCAAAAAACTGTATTTATAGTATTCCGTGTGAGTGCAACAAACAATACGTGGGTGAGTCATCCAGACCTTTTAGTGTAAGATTGGGCGAACAACAAGAAAAAATTAAATTCAGAGGTCCAAGATCTGCGAACACGCTTGTGAAAATGGACACAGGCAAAAATTTTAACAGATAGCAAAAAAAGAAAAATTAAAGAATCCGCGATAATATTATTGAATGAAGATAGATGCGTGTCGAATTGTTCCGTAGATGTCTGTACAATTTGGTTGCCAATGTTGAAAGAAGAACCACACAAACTTAACATTGTATAAAAACTAAAACCACTGTTAACTATATCAACAGTTCTATGTAAAATGTAAGCATCTATGGATTTTGAATATAACAAACATTCTTAGAGCTGTGTATTTATCATACGCAGCACAAAAGATTTTTCAAAAAAGCCTTGAAAAAGTAAACAGAATAGATTTCCGAAACGTCGGCGAAATATTTAAGTTCAAGTTTTTATACTTATTTGTGTTGTTTATTTAAAAAAAAAGCAACATTTAACTGATTCTTTGACGTAAAATTCACAGGCGTAAAGGTTATTTACCAGTAATATACTGGTTAATTGTGATATTTTGTAGATTCCCCGAGCACCACTTAAACGAAAACATACATGTGGCAAGAAGTCCCAAAGAATTGAAGAAGGTAAAAAATTTAACGTGTTGTGAGTTGTGCTTGGCGCCAAACCACGCGTATTGAAAATATCTCTCGATTGAATCAAGATTTTTTCGGATCCGTCGAATTTTATTGAATAAAAACCAAAAAGAAATTGTTTAAACAATTATTTGACCATGAAGCTCGCGGTTTAGGAAACTTTTTCATCTTGTTCAGCGAAATTTTTCCTATAAGAATCCGTGGCTAACTCAAATAGTATAGAAAATTTTTGGGAAAAATCCCAGGCAAACTCGCCTATTAATTGTCCGTCACTCGAGTAAGAAATTGTCATGGTTCAGTATACAACTGTAATAAAAACTGAGTTTTTGTTGATTAAAATAATAACATAACTCTCAACACAAACCTCGAGCAACACCCCGCTGGGTAACTTTAGTCAGTGTATTAATAATATCGAAGTTTTATTAAATCTGTATACATCTTTATATAAAACTATCCCGCTACGTTAGTGAGTAAAGTCGTACGTACATGTTGTTTTATTTCCCGCAAATTTATCGAACTGCACACCGCATGGAAATAAAAAATATTTATTGGCGATAATAAAAGTACTTTGGACAGATTTTTCGTGCTTTTTTAGCAAATAATTAAAGCTCAACTGCAATTTAAAAGTGCTGCACTAAATTCATTAAAAATGCGTGTTTTCGGGTCACTTGATTTACTTAATTGCATCGCAATTTGTGCTAATTAACATTGTGCTCATGGTGCAATTACTAAAAAGTTTAATTAAACCGGTATTATATGCGAACAACATGATAATTTTCTGGGTTTAATGCCACACGTTTGAGTATAAAAGTGGCAAAATGCTAAACAAATATTTACTTTTCCTTGAATTATCTGATCTAGCTAAATTCAAGGAATTTTATTCTTACGGGGTGTCTATTAGCTCACGCCAAACTTTGAGACGTGAAGGGTCACAGAATTTTAAGAGAAATAATAGGTTATTGACTATGTATAAAAAAAAGAGGAAGTAAGGAACAATTGCGTTGAAGGGTTTTTATTGTTTCATCCGCTAGTTGGTCGCCTGAAAAGGATAAAATCACAAAATGCTATAAAAGGAGGTAGGTAATGATCGACCTATTTTACCCATCATAATCATGGAAATACTAGTTATTTATTATATAAGTGATTTAGATAGCGAGAACGAAGTTTGGGAGTTTAATTACTTCCACAACCACGTAGTGGATTGGAAGTATAGTAATCGCAAAAAAGTTTTCAAAAATTTTTATTCGTGAAATAGGTTTAGAATGTCATGAAACGTCGAGATTTTAAATTTGAGCGAAAAAAAAATTTCTGTCTGTCGGTCTGTCTGTCTGGAATTAGGTTATATTTTGAGATGATTCCGTTGAAGGGTTGGGGGTTAATTTGGGGTAAATAGGGGACTATAAGTAAAACAAGTTGGTAAAAGTACAGAAACTTGAAATTCGGTGTATGTACTAGAAGCCAAAGCGTCAGATTTTTTTATAATATTTTTCAACCCCCACCACCCCTACTCCAATATGAAAAGGGTTAATAAAATAAAATTGAGATATTTATTTTAAATTTGGTACACGTATGAATTATAACGACATCTGGAAATAGATTATACTTTGAAGGGTTGGGGGTTATTTATGGGTAAATAGGGGGAAATAAGTAAAGCAAGCTGGTATGAGTACAGAAACTTGAAATTCGGTGTATGTACTAGAACCCAAGGTCTCAGATTTTTCAATAATATATTTTAGCCCCCCTCCACCTCTACTCTATTATTCAAGGGGTTGATAAAATAAAATTGAGATATTCATATGAAATTTAGTACGCATATGTATTATAACGACATAGGGAACTAGATTATATTTTGAGATGATTCCGTTGAAGGGTTGGGGATTAAATAGGGGTAAATAGGGGAAAATAAGTAAAGCAAGCTGGTAAGACTACAGAAACTCAAAATTCTTTGTATGTACTAGAAGCCGAGTTCCCAGATTATTTATAATATTTTTCAACACCCACCTACTTCATTATTAAAAGGGTTGATAAAATAAAATTGAGATATTCATTTGAAATATGGTACACGTATGAATTATAACGACATCTGGAAATAGATTATACTTCGAGATGATTCCGTTGAAGGGTTGGGAGTTGTTTATGGGTAAATAGGGGGAAATAAGTAAAGCAAGATGGTATGAGTACAGAAAATTGAAATTCGGTGTATGTACTAGAAGCCAGGACCTCAGATTTTTTAATAATATATTCAGCCCCCCACCACCCCTACTCCATTATTCAAGGGGTTGATAAAATAAAATTGAGATATTCACATGAAATTTAGTACGCATATGTATTATAACGGCATCTGGAACTAGATTATATTTTGAGATGATTCCGTTGAAGGGTTGGGGGTTAAATAGGGACATATAGGGGAAAATAAGTAAAGCAAGCTGGTAAAAGTACAGAAATTTGGGATTTGGTGTATATACCAGAAGCGGAGGTCTCAGGTTTTTTATTAGTATTTTCCATCCCCACTCCCTTATTAAAAGAGTTGATAAAATTAAATTTAAATTTTCACTTGAAATTTGATTCATTTATGTATTATAACTATATCTGAAACTAGATTATATTTTGACATGATTGAGTTGAAGGAGTGGGGATAAGTAGAGGGAATAGGGAAAATAAGTAAAGCAAGCTGGAAAGAGTACTGCAACTTGAAACCCGGTGTATGTCCTAGAAGCCAAGGCCTCAGATTTTTTAATAATATTTTTCAACCCTTCCACTACCCTTACTACATTATTAAAGGGGTTGATAAAATAAAATTGAGATATTCACTTGTAATTTGGTAGACGTATGTATTATAACGACATCTGGAACTAGATTATATTTTGGGATGATTGCGTAGGAGGGTTGGGGTTAATAGGAGTAACTAGGGGAAAATAAGTAAATCAAGCTGGTAAGAGTACAGAAATTTGGGATTCAGTGTATATACTAGAAACCAAGACCTCAGATTTCTTTCTAATATTTTTCAAACTCCACCACCTCCGCTTCATTATTAATGGGATAGATAACATAAAATTGAGATATTCACTTGAAAGTTAGTACACGTATGTATTGTAGTGACATCTGATTGAGATGACTCCATTGAAGGGGCGGGAGGTAGTAGGTTGTGAATAGTGGAAAATAAGTAGGGTAAACTAGAAACTTCATTTTTAACGTATATGGTAGAAACTAACTCCTCAAACTTTTCTATGACATCTGCCCCAAATATTATTAAAATTCTATGACCAATAATTTCCACATACTAGAGTGCACATATAGTCAAAATGTTTCCTTTAAAGTGACTTGGATGAAAAATCTGGATGTGGAAGTAGTGATTCCTTGGGCAGCGGTTTTTTCTTGAGTGGATAAAACGCGACTAAAACACGAATCCTATACAACGTTTTATCCACAATCATGGTCATTTTGAACCAGATTTCATCAAAAAATGGTTTGACATTTCGCTCTGTCGGCAGCTGTAACGTCAAAAATTATTGAAATTAATTAAAGAAAACTTGGAAGGTGTTGAATGGTTGCTATTTAATTTTGATTGCTTATCGGTTCCATTTGCAAAAATTTGTGAAGTTGGTGAACAATGCAAGAAAGCGATTTTGTTCCTGAGATAAACCTTCGGGAAGCTGAAGAAGCAACTCTCCAATTATTGCGTGCGAAGTCCAGGAAACATTATGAGAAAGTATTTTCCGAATTTAATGAATGGAAAGAAAAACTGGGGTAATGATAATAAATGAGGATGTTCTGCTATCCTATTTCTTAAATTTGAAGAAGTATGCAATTTCATCCATGTGGTCGAAGTATTCGATACTGAAGGTCGCTAGAGAGGTCCATAAAAACATAGACATTGGAAAATATAGTAAGCTCACTGCCTATCTGAAGAGTGAGTCGAGAGGGTACAAAGCGAAGAAAGCTGCGGTATTGGAAAGAGCACACAAGAAAGAATTTTACTTCCACATGCACGTAGTGGATTGGAAGTATAGTAATCGTAAAAAAAATTCAATTTTTTTTTTTATTGAAATCGGTTTATAATGTCATGAAACGTCGAGATTTTAAATTTGAGCGGGAAAAATGTTCTGACTGTCTGTCGGTCTGTCTGCCTGTAACTTTTTTTGTCCGCACGCTTTCTCAGGAACGGTTGAAGATATTGACTTGAAATTTTGTACACGTATGTATGAGATCTGGAACTGGATTGTTTTTTGAAGATATCTGGTGATGGGTTGGGGGTAAATAGGGGTAAATATGGGGATATATGTAAAGCAAGCCGGTAAGAGTACAGAAACTTGAAATTTGATGTATGTACTACAAGCCAAGGCCTCAGATTTTTTTATAATGTTTTTCAACCCCCCCACCACCCCTTCTTCATTATTAAAGGGGTTGCTAAAATAAAATTGAGATGTTCATTTGAAATTTGGTAAACGTATGTGTTATAACGACATCTGGAACTAGATTATATTTTGAAATGATTCCGTTGAAGGGTTGGGGGTTAAATAGGGGAAAATAAGTAAAGCAAGCTGGTAAGAGTACAGAAACTTGAAATTCAGTGTATGTGCTAGAAGCCAAGGTCTCAGATTAGTTATATTATTTTTCAACCCCCACCACCCCTACTCCGTTATTAAAGGAGTTGATAAAATAAAATTGAGATATTCATTTGAAATTTTGTACACGTATGTACTATAACGACATCTGGAACTAGAATACATTTTGAGATGATTCCGTTGAAGGGTTGTGGGTTAAATAGGGATAAATAAGGGAAAATAAGTAAAGCAAGCTGATAAGAGTACAAAAACTTGAAATTCTGTGTATGTACTAGAAGCCAAGGTCTCAGATTATTTATAATATTTTTCAACCCCCACCGTCCCTACTCCATTATGAAAGGGGTTGATAAAATAAAATTGAAATATTCACTTGAAATTTAGTATGCGAATGTATTATAACGACATCTGAAACTAGATTATATTTTGAGATGATTCCGTTGAAGGATTGGGGGTTAAATAGTGGTAGATAGGGGAAACTAAGTAAAGCAAGCTGGTAAGAGTATAAAAATTTGTGATTTGTTGTATATACTAGAAACCAAGGCCCCAGATTTCTTTCCAAAATTTTCAAACACCACCATCTCCTCTCCATTATTAATGGGTTTGATTACATATAATTGAGATATTTACTTGAAGGAAGTACACGAATGTATTGAAATGACATCTGATTGAGATGATTTCATTGAAGGGGTGGGTCGTGGTAGGTTGTGAATAGGGAAAAATAAGTAGGGTAAATTAAAAACTTAATTTTTAACGTATTTGGTAGATACCGACGCCTCAAACTTTTCTATAACATATATGACCAATAATTTTCACATGCTAGAGTGCAAATCTAGTCAAGACGTTTCCTTTAAAGTGACTTTGATGAAAAATCTGGATGTGGAAGTAGTGATTCCTTAGGCAGCGGTTTTTGACAAGGGTTTGCGATAAAGAATATTTGATGGTTAAGGTAATATCCCTTAATCTTTTAGACATTGTAGATAATAAACTTTGAAATATTTCAGGTTGCACTAATAATGGGGGTGTCACTCTACTACGTGGATATGGAAGTAATTATGTACAATCTGACGATATTGTATTAGTCATCGCTGGCGCTGGATTTAATGAGTTTTGTTTTTAACGATATCATATAACAATGAAAATGATGAAAATGCAATTTTTAGACTGTATTTTATTTTAATTTACATATTTCACCAATTAACAAAACCACCAGATTTTGTTTACTGTCAGAGAATACTGATCCAATGCCAACACGTTAACAATATCGATGTATGTTAATTATTGGGTAGCTGCAAAATAAATTCGTTGTGCATAAATCCTGCATATTATCACACAACAAATTTTAGTTATAAAATACGAATTTTGATTTACTGACAGTAATAGTGCCTATATTACTAAAACCGGAATGCGCCGATCAGAGAGGTGGGTATGTGACCTAATAAAAATTCAATTCCATCCTAGCGAAACTTATGCAGTGAGGCTTTGTTTGTTGCATATAAACTCTTCAAATTTTCAAAAGTGATATAATATTTGGCTTAGTGTATTTATGATACCAAATTCCTGAATGTGTGGTTATAGGAGGCAAATTTCCATTTTGATTTTCCTACAAATTATATTATACTACTCACAACAAAAAATATTTTCTCACGTTTGCGACAGATATGGATGGTACATATTGCGATAATGTGGACACATGTAAATGATAAACACAATGCCTAAAATATCAATACAAAATGAAATATAATTAAAGGAATTCACAAAAAATAAGAAGACAATGTACAGGGCATTCCAAAATATTGCGATAATTTTTACACAGTAAAATAGTAATAATAATAATAATAAACCCTATACAGGGTGTAATTAGTTTCATGTCATTAAAAAAAACTGGTGCTAGGCAACAAGATAAACAAAAAAACCTTATACAGGGTGTTCCACTTAAAACTCCCAACGCCGATTACTCGAAAACTAAGACAGGTATTAAATTTCTGTAAATGGCAAATAATTGGTGAGGTCAAGTGCTATATTTCGACTGATAATTGATGCCGACGCCTTTAACGGTTTAGGCGTCGCGACGACCGGAACAGAATTTTCGATGGCAGGAGTTTTGAAAATAGAAGATACCAATAGTATATTTAATTTTGAGCTTTTTTAATTATTAAATTTTTTTTGTTTTTTTCGTTCGTTTCGGAGTTATTTAACATTGAAAGTTTAAATACCTTTTATTAAAATTTACCAATTTAATAAATTGTCTGTATGAAATAGGCTTTGACTATTCTGGTAACCTGAATTTAACGAACAAATTAGACGACAGCTAATGAATAACATTTTTATTTGCATAAATACAACAACAAATACAACAATATCACTGAAATATTTAAACAAAAAAATATAAATGTTTTAAACATAGTCAATTTTTAATCTAAAATCTAAATTAAATATAATATTTTATAACAGCTGTTCAAAATTTTCTCCACTTGCCCGAACACAACAGTCATACCGGCGTCTTAACTCAAAATCTGTAGTTCTTAGCAGAGTTCTTCTATTTAGAGCAGCACAAGACGCAATGATTTTATTTTGGAGATCTGCCATATCCTCAACAGGCTCTATGTAAACAGCGTCTTTCAAGTGACCCCAAAGAAAAAAATCAAGAGGAGTCAAATCCGGTGACCGTGCTGGCCATTGTAGTGGACCGTATGTCCCAAACCAACGATTGGGGTAGAGTTCATTTAAATAGTTTGATACAATTTGCGCATTGTGAGGTGGGGCCCCATCTTGTTGAAAAATAATGTTCCGCCTAGTTTCAATCGGCACATCTTCTAATAGTCGAGGCAATATTCTTTGAAGAAAATTTCGGTAACGATCACCATTTAAAGTGCCTTCGTATAAGTGGGGTCCTATTAAATAACCGTTCAGTATACCACACCATACATTTACTCCAAAAACGCGCTGATTACCTCTTTCAGTAATCCATCGAGGATTGTTTTGTGTCCAATAACGGCAATTATGTCTATTCACAACTCCATTGTTGTGAAATTTACTTTCATCGCTCCAAAGAATTCTTTTAAAGATATTTTCATCACGGCCAAATAAATAATCAAATCTTGCCAAAAAATTCATGCGCCTTTGAGGGTCACCTGGCTCTAACTTATGTACAAGTTTCGTTTTGTAAGAATGGTATTTATTTTGTTTAAGAATTCTTCTGGTAGAACTAATTGAAATATTAGTATTTCTCTTAATTTCTCTCAGAGACATCCTCGGATTATCATTAATCTGCTGGAGAACCAATGCAACGTTAAAATCATTTGTTACTGTTTTTGACCGTTCCCGTTTTGGCTTTTCAAATGCACCAAAATTCATTAAATTTTTGCATAAATTTAAAATTGTTTTATGATCTGGCTTTCTTCTATCAGGATAACGCCGTGCGTAAACATTCTTCGCTTGCCACGCATTTCGCTTACACTCACCGTAAACCAACACCATGTCTAGCTTTTCTTGTTTCGTGTATTGAACCATTTTTTTTCAAAAAAGTGAATCAAACTTTAAAAAATACAAAAAAACAAACACCAAAATCAAAACTTAATAATGTTTAAGCATTTGACAACTGTTTTGACAGTTAAAAATTAGGTTAACAGAATAGTCAAAGCCTATTAGATGCAGATAATTTATTAAATAGGCAAATTTTAATAAAAGGTATTTAAACTTTCAATGTTAAATAACTCCGAAACGAACGAAAAAAACAAAAAAATTAAATATACTATTGGTATCTTCTATTTTCAAAACTCCTGCCATCGAAAATTCTGTTCCGGTCGTCGCGACGCCTATACCGTTAAAGGCGTCGGCATCAATTATCAGTCGAAATATAGCACTTGACCTCACCAATTATTTGCCATTTACAGAAATTTAATACCTGTCTTAGTTTTCGAGTAATCGGCGTTGGGAGTTTTAAGTGGAACACCCTGTATAACATGAGGTCTAAAGCTCATAGTTTTGGAGAAAAAAAATAAACAAAAATTTCCAAAATACTTAATACCTAACCTAGTTTGAGAACTGCTGGCATATTGGGGTAGGTTTTATTGCCTCGCGTCTTGTCGCACGAGATAATATGACATTCCTGCAAATAAGTATGCCGACAAAGCAGTTAAAAGCGGCCGACAGAGGACATCGTCATGTTTTTTGCTTCTTCGCGGCCAATTATCCTATTAGGCGTGCTATCTCTCCCTTGTAATATTCTCAAGTAATAATTTCAGTTTTGTCCTTACTTGGTAAAGAACGCACGCATGACGCGACGTACCCGTTCCTTGGTTTTGTCTGTTTTCTTTTTGAATTTTGTGCCACTTGTGTTAAGATTTATTTCGTTGACTTATCGTTCAAGACGTTAGTGCTTGGTTACGTAAGACACTACTTGTCGTTCGTGCTTTTTGTGTTACTTTTTGGATTTTGGACCAAGTTTTTCTTTTTGTTTTCTTTCTTGATAACATTAATTCACAGTTTAGTGTGGTGTTTTAAAACGCAGATTTTGGACATTATGGGAGATTATACTTATCCAGAGCTCGCGGATATGGACTTGGTACATGGAGAAAGTGGTAGAAATTCAGCTGGTGCGGAAGAGCTTTAGAACAATTGCAACGACGTATTTTAAAGTGCATAGAAACCATGAAAAATGATCCTAATTTACCAAATGTGTTGAACGGAGTGAGTATGCTATTAGTTCGACGTACCGAAATGTGTATACGTGGAGGTGATTTCGAATAATTTTTGTGAAAAATTCAAAAGAATTGTTCAGTTATTGGGTGTTACCTATCGGACATTAAAGGTATGATTATTATTATTAGCATTCGTTGTCTTGTTTCTATCTGTTTATTATTGTTTACATTGATTTTCATAGAGACCGAAGGCTTGACTTTTAGTTTTCGATACCTGATTGGGAAAAATGATGCGCTCAATTCGTTAAAAAAATCAGATTTTTTCCTAACTTAAAATACACAACGTTATCGTATCTCGGGCGTCTAACTGTTCGTTTTCCAATTTCATAAAACAATTACTAATTTTTTCAGCTTTTAGCACACTGTTACAAATGTTAATAAACCACTTTTAAATTTTATAAATTCTTATAAAGGACAATAAAAGCTACAATAGCTTTGTTCCAAATTAAAAAACAAATGCAAACAAATTCTATTTAAACCCCTGCGGACATGGTATGCTTGCGTTGTGCCGAAAGAGAAGAAATTATTTATATTTTCATAATCAGTGGTATAAAAAGTTCAATACAAATAATCCCATCAAAGTGCCGCACTTCTACCCACGGGAACACAAGTCGGGTATTACAGTTTTTTATTATTTCTAAGATTCGAAACTATAACATCCATTGACTATGAAAAACAGTGGTTCTCAAATCTTTCCTACCATGACATTAAAAATGTAAACCCAGGTCAGTTTTTTTCAAAGTGCCCCAAGAGAAAAAGGTCATATAGATTTTCTGTTTGTCTAGTCTGTCCCTATTACCAGTTTTCTTTAATGACATGAAACTAATTACACCCTGTAGATGATATCCATCTGATAATGGTACCGTCTACATTGCGGTCCGCAAATGCTTGAGAAAGAGACTCGAAGGTGGGGTTATTAAACGCCCCTTCGATATTCGAAAACGCTACCATGGCAAGTTCTTTCTGCTCGAGCGCCTTCTCGGCTCTGACAACAAGCTGATGGATCTCTTCCTCTTACTATTGAATTCTATATGAGATTAGGAGGTTACTCTTTTGTTTTTTTTGTCCACCCCTCCAGAAGGGGTGGGAACCACCCTCAAGCAAAAATCTGCAACTTTTTTGTACTCACTATTAGAAACTCAGTGCAAAAAGGTTCATGAAAATCCATTCATTATAGACGGGTTTCCAGGTAAAAGACTAGTTGCACTCGACTAAATCGAACGTATTTAACAGACATTAAGGTCGATATTAGGTAATATGATGCAATTAGTCGGATGACGGTGGATTTACAAAAATGTTTCTGTTATTATTAATCTTATCGTAGTAATACATAAAGACGAATCCAAAGTGGTTAATTCACCAATAATTAGAAAATAAACTTGGAAGCTTCGTTATAAATCATTCGTTGCTGTATTGTAAGCTCAGTGTATCGACGTACACAGAAATAAAAGGTAATTTTTGCTTCGTACTAATACATCTTCTGCACTGTGTCAGGAGCGACGGAACAGCTTGTTATTCCGAAACCACTTAAGATACTTAAGGCACATACATTATTTTCTTTATGCACCCGCAAGAAGGTAAAGAAAATGTTAAGTAAGTTTTGATGTATCATGCAGAGTTTCTTAATGGTCGTCCCCATAAGAAAATGATTAGCTCTTAAGATGCTTAGTGGGTAACAAGGCACTTAGTTTCTGTAAACAATGTTGTATCTAAGACTTCATCTAAACACTGTGATATAAATAGCATAATAGCTTTCAATGTATACAATGATAGGGCTTGCTTTATTTACATCCTCGATAAAATCCTCGTATTAATTTATATGTCAAAATGCACTTTCTTGACTGACATAATCAATAAACCTATAATGCTATATATGGATTTAGGAGGCAAATGTTAAGTTCAGAAGTCTTAATTAATATGCAAACAAAAACAATGTACAATACCGAGGGTAATAGGATTATGGTACATCCCCTTTTCTTATTTATTTTTGAAGATAAATTATTAAAATTTTGAACATCCTATCTACTTAATACGCGTTACTTTTGACATAAAATGACTTCTACTTTCGGTGACACTGAAACTGACACTAACTTTTTGATTTTCAAATAGAACACCATATAATCCAAATCACGAATGTTGTCGTTCACTTCATCAATTTAATGGCTTTCTATTTCCTCTTATTATTTATATAAATTTCTAGTGGCCCCCAGATAAAACGGGGAATAATACATATTTTAACTTTAAAATCGGAGACTGATGTATCAGCTACTGCAGGGTAGGGTGGTCACCTTGGGCCCTGAACAAAATTTTCTTATTTTACTTGTAGTCACCTTCCTGCATTATTTCGGTGGGGAAATGGTTCACGCGGCCGACTAGACAGGTCCTTTGGGGTGGATTCGAAGAATTGGGGTGTGGTGGTTGTACACTGGTGAAAACAAATAAGCGCCTTACTAGAAACAGATTTAATAATCAAATTAGATACCGTTATCTCAATATCACACAGAAATAATATTTCACACAAAAATATACCGAAATGTGTGGCCTACCCTTAACCTAACACAAGATGTACGATAACTTAAAACTAATAAAACCTTAACTACTACTATACAATATTATCTGTGACACAAAGTATACTGAATTAGAAAATTACGTTAAAACTACTGAACAGTGCTGTAAAATGAGCAAGATAGTTTTGCATAGGTAAGTGACGATAGGCTAAATTGCAAAAGAAGTGAAAAATTGCAAACGCTGTGTTCAAATCTACTGAAAATTTAATTGGTTATATGCAAAATATGTATGTGAAACTATATGCAATACATATTGTAACGGAAGTTACGTGGGTCGAATGACAGCCATCTTAGTATCGCAAAAATAACCTGATGGGCTCTCTACACCTCACGTAGAAGGTGGGATGTTGTATCAGGTCCCCCGTTATGCTACTTAAAGACGCTTACCTCCAGCAGGTGTCACAATGTCTACAGTAGGCCTACGAGGGGAGCGTAGCTTCCAACGGAACCAGGCAGAAGAGTCTCACAGGTACAACCCAGGATTCCAAATCCAACCAACAGCTTGACAATCAAGTTACAGCAAAACCAAAGTTCACGTTCTATCCAACCTCAATCGTACACATAACAAAACAGGTATGACGTAGGATCAAACGTGGAGGTAACAATACCAGTAAAAGCAATGGTAAAACTATGAGTGACACTCCAAGTGAAAACCAGAGTGAAAATACAAGTGGTAATTACGAGTAATACCACGAATAATACGAATAATAATAATACGACGAGCCCTGCAATAAAAAATGTCCAACGTTATAAATCTATTTTCTTCGTTAACGAGATTTCAGGGGCCTACGTTCGATGTCGAGTGGGCTCACAGAGGTGCATGTGCTTGAAGAAAAGGGTTGTTCAAATCCGGAATACTTCCGCAATAGTACCCACCCAAAAGAACTATACTCCAACACAAAATAAAGGCACTAATTTATACGTCGGGTAGAACACCATATCCCAATTAAATGGAGCAAACTCAAAATTCGCTATGCACTCGCTCATCGACACAACCTTCCTTCAGCAAACCAACGAAAGAACATCACCAAAAATGGCCAAGCCGGAAATCTCTGTCAAAAATCCAAGAGTGACCGAACCACTTCATGGTTATGTTCAAAGTGGCCACTATACAGCGCAAGCCACAACTCTGATAAATCTCGCTAACGACGTTTATTTCTCACACATTATGTAGTATTCCATATTACCATTAAGAAAACAATAAGTTCAGTCCACGATAAAGGTCCTGACAAGGTTATAACCGGACGTTAAGAACTTGCTGCATGGAGCGCATTGGTAGGCAATCAGTTATACTATTACTGATCAAGCTTCCAAATCCAAATAACATTGGAACAATTGCGATATTTAGATTTAAATGCACAGATGCGAAAATAGACTGTAACAAATTAACTTTATAAACAACTGCCATATTTAATTTTGGGATTCACCTCATGGACTGCTTACATAGGTAAGAGGGGACCTTTATATTTTTCCTGATAGAAGTACTCAATTAATTTCACCTGGCTACTGCATTTAGTATTTTTCCAGCATTTTGAGATTAATTTCTCTACACACAGTATAACTAATCGCACAACAATTTACACACTAATTACAGGAAGCTAAAAAAACCGCATTAAAAAACACTACAAAGTTATATAAATAACGAGCGGAAACAGAAAATCATTAAATTTGACAAATGCGTCAACTCTCCGTTACTGAACTGATAGAACGTTGAACGTTGGCTGCGGCTACAACAAGCGGTTGTATTGTTCATCTCTAAAACGTGTTGTTACGTCTCAAGCTTCTGTCGTAGTCCCATCAATTCTGACATTGTAATGTGCTAGAATTTAAACTAATAGAAAAATCCCATGTCTTTGATAAATAACATAAATTGAAGGCGTAAACGACAAAATTCGTGATTTTATTTATTTATTTATTTTATTTGAATGCCTTATTCATATTAACGTCCTGGCGGAGTTCAGCTATTGCTGATCTGCCACTCAACCAGGACACGTACACATATACATCAACACAACAACCATTCCCTGCGATATTGCCATCTACCGCAGCTGAGACTCGAACCCAGGAGAGATAACAGCGACTAGACATGTTGTGCCACCCAACAGTGGTCTAGGTCACTGCTACTGTCTCGGTAACACATGAAAAAACGCCACTAACATCCATACCCTAGCCAGGATTCAAACCCGGGACTCCGTGGTCGCAAGCCAAACAAATTCAGCATTGCGCCACCGAGCTGGTCAACTATACCTCTTGATCGATCTTCTCCAAATTTGGTAAACAAACATTTCCTAAGCTATGAAACAGTAATTTATGTTTCACATCACGCTAGCCTATGTAGGGTACCTCATGAGCTACAAAGTGAACTTTATATTTCTAAGTCAAATAAAAAATTCCCGACAAAGGAGACACCCAACGGCGCGAGACACCCAAAAAAGCCATAAAACTCGGCCATAAAAGTGCTTGCCCTTTTACAGCATTATGCATGTGTGTAAAAAATTAAGTAAACAGTAGTGACCGTTAGATCGTAAAATATTTTAGGAGTGAGTGGCGTAATTATTAGAAATTGTAACTGATACTGGCGAGTTTCCCTTAATTTCTTATTTTAATCCATGCCCCGCTCTATCCTAGTGGTAATAGGAGGCAAAGCTTTGAATTTTTTTATTGACTTAGAATTATGAAGTTTACTTTACCTGATAATGAATATTTCTTTTGTTTATATTTACGAAACGTTGTGACATTCTTGGTTGATTAATTGATTGCCCAGCGCATGGTAGGCATTGCTGCTATTTCCGAACATCCGGCCTGGGTAGACATTGCTGCCACATCCAGATATCCAGTCTCGATGTATTTATATCCCGCCGCATCGACCATATGCCCTATTGGACATAAGACATGTTGCTGTCAGTAGCGACAGCCACAGAATATAAAATGGAAAGTGTAGGTGTTTGTAAGATGCCTATTTTAAGTTCCATGCTTCTTGTAAGTTTTCATCTGTTATCATCGGATGGGAAATGTGGGCTTTTGTGAAATACTTCTTTTAAGTTTCCATCTTACATCATCTCCGTATTTTTTCTTCTTCTGTGTCTTTCGTTTCTTCTGTTTCTGACTCTAGCATTGTGCACCTCCTACTACTTGCTTGTGCCCACATATGGTTTTATGTTTCCCAGAAATCTGTGTTTTTGTTTCGACAGTCTGCATGAGTGCTTCCATTTCGTTTGTCTGCCAAAATATATATTAGCTCACCGCGCGCCGCAAAAAGTTTTTAATTTTTAACCGTTCTACAGTTAAATAGCCAATTACAGTGGGAGTCGAAGGAAGAGCCCCGAGAAAAAATTTGAAACACCTTGTATACCGAACCGCCAAATTAAAGCAAAAATAAGAAGTAAAATCTGCAAAAATTAAAAAAAGACCTAGGAGAAAATTTGGGACCCTCTGTATATCAAGCAGACGCCGACTTCCTTGACCTGAAAGACATTTCTGTATTCGTAAATAAGCCCTATATATGGACAATGTGACAAGGATTAATAAGCCAAAAAATATAACTTGGATAGAAGTTAGCTTTTCATCCGTTGTCTATGTTGGCAGTTTCCCTCTCGCTTCTGTAGTACTCCTACACTACTTCCACTCGTTAGAAACCAGCCCGTTGCACTTCACTGAGAAAGTAACTTAATGCTGCACTGCTTTTATTATATTGCCAGATGTTTTCTTTATCGCAATAAACCACATAAAAGGGGTCTTGAGTTGCCTTGGGAATAGGTAGAGGCACTGCACTTGTACTTTTTATTTACTAATAAAAAACACTGTACCAGTAAATATTAATTCCATATGAACAATTTCCATTAAGGTGTTTCACTTCACGTAGAATTCTTGATCTACCGGTGGCTTAAATTTTAAAGTTTAACGGAGTTCTTACCGTTCTTTTCTTTACGAAACCTTATTGCACTTTTGACTAGAAAATTTCACTCAGGACTCATTTTTACGTAAAAGCGGTCGACATGATAGAATTTGATAACTCCAACCGTTTTCGATATAACTGCCGCAAGAAACTTCAAGAATTCTTTGAAAACAAACTCAATTTTAATAGAACGTACTCTTGAGTCATAATAGGTCATAGCCTATTTTTAATGGCCCATCTTTAGGAGTTTTCTTTCTTATTGTGTATCCTAATCTAAAGTCAACTGCAGAAATCTCTGAGCGCACTGTAAACTAAATTCACCCTACTCTATTTTTATGTTTAATCGAGAAATAATGATAGCAGCAATTATAATGATTAGCTGCTATAAATTTTCCTTAACAAACTACTGCACTTTGTTACAAGTAAAATATGACAAATAAGCTAATCTTCACGTTAACGTATACCTGTTTATTGCAGGTCTAATAATAAAGTAAATTTTAACATGCACCTTATCTAACATGAGATTGCATGCTAATTTATTGCCTTCGCTGTTACAAAAATAAACAGATTTGAGAATTATTATGAGTTACGTTTTAATATGAATTAAGTAATAGAGAAACCTTTGTATTACGTTCCTGACTGGAGAATTTTAAAATAGACGAAAGATCTGGACAAGAAAATAACTGCTAAGTTCTACGTTTTTGTAAAAACACTTTTTGTCAGATTTCGCAAATAGAAGAAAAAGTAATCTATGTCGAATTATGAGAAATACAGGGTGTAATCAGTTTCATGTCATTAAAAAAAACTGGTAATGGGGACCGACTAGACAAACAAAAACCTTTATGACTTTTCCCTCTAGGGGCACTTTGAAAAAACTGACCGAGGTCAACCTTTTTAATATTTTTTAATATTAATGTAGAAAATAATTGAGAACCACTGCTTTTCTTGGTCAATGAACTTGTAGTTCCCAATTATACAACTTTTATATTGTCATAAACAAATGCAAAGGCCTTGGATCATCGACCGCCTTGATGGACCGCCTCAACTGAACTGAGGCAATTATAAAGAGGTACATAATTCATTATCTTTTCCTGCATAACTGCAAGCAAATAATGGCCGTAGAAGTTTAAACAGAGCATTTCTTTACAAGTGTGTCTTTTAACAACAAAATATTGGATTAATGTTTACAATTTGGAATATTTAAATGTGATTTATTAACGTTTGTAACATAAATGTGTGTCCTGGGTTAAAAGCTTACCACCTAAGTAAATTATTCGAAATCTGCATCTGCATCAATACACAGTTCGGTACGTTCGGTACATATGTCCTTAATACGTACTCCGTTCAACACTAAACAATAAACAATAAACTATCAACTAACGTTGTCAATAAAGAAAAATAAAAGAAAAACTTGGTCCAAAGTCCAAAACGGAAAACACAAAGAAAGAAACAAGTAAGTTGTGTCTGTACGTAATCAAGAATTTAACAACTTGAACGGTAAAGCCAATAAAATAAATCTTCACTATAAATACACAGCGAACCGAAATTCAAAAATAACAAAAACAACGAACGGCGTGGACGTGTGTACATAACGAAACACCCACAGAAACAAAAATATTGCACAAGGGAGAGTCAGAGTATAGTTTTCTTCAGAACAGATCTACTAAACACTCAGAAAACGTCGACGTCTTTCATCTTATTTATCGCACCGCTAAAGGCCGCCGACATTTTATAGCTATCTACACAAATATTGAGTATCATAGGCAAAGGTACGCGCGACGATCTAAACCTACCTCAATATTCCAGCAGTTCTCAAAAGATTTTATTGAAAATTTGCGAAAATTTTGTTTATTTTTTTTTCTCCAAAACTATGAGCTTTAGACCCCATGTTATATAAGGTTATTTTGTTTGCCATGTCGTTCCCTATCACCAGTTTTTTTTAATGACATGAAACTAAGTACACCCTGTATATTAATTAAATAGTAGTTTCTAATCTTTGCGTTCTTATGAATGATAGAATATAGTTTGATTATAATAGAAAATAGAGTCTCTAAAATGAATCTAGATATATTTACAAAAGAACTGTTCATTTGTTTAAAAACACCGTTGCCTAAGGAATCGCTACTTCCACATCTAGGTATCCCATCCACGTTTCTGCTGAAAAATGTCATAAAAAAATTTGAGACATTGGCTTCTAAAGTATACATCAAATTCCAAGTTTCTGAATCTTTACTAGTTTACTTCACTTATTTACACCTATTTCATCCTAAACCCTTCAACGGAATAATCTCAAAATGTAATTTAGTTCCAGACCACGTTATAATAAATACGTGTACCAAATTTCGAGTCAATACCTTTATTTTATTTTATTAACCCCTTTAATAAAGGAATGAGGGTAGTGGTGAGGGTGCAAAATGTCAAAGAAATTTGAGACGTTTGCTTCTAATATATACATCAAATATCAAGTTTCTGAATTCTTAATAGCTTGCTTTATTTACCACCATTTACCCCTATTTCATCTCCAACCCTTCAATGTAATCACCTCAACCATATAATCTAGTTCCATATGTCGTTAAGATACATATGTGTACAAAACTTCAATTGAATTTATCAACTTTATTTTATTAACGCTTTTAATAATGGAGTGGAAGTGGCAAAGAATTTATAAAAATAGAAGTAGATACACATTTACAAGTGTGTTGACTACATAGTTCAGACAATACATGTTATAATCATCTCTTTCTTTATGACCAAAATTACCATAGCCCCATCTTTGTTGCAGCCACCATCATTTTAATGTGACAAATAAATGTAAATATGACCTTAATTGCTCAACTTGTGAAGCATTTTGATCTGTAAATAAATCATTTTCAAGTGCCGAGGAACCAAAATATGACTTAAAATTGCATAAAATAACGTTTATATGCTGTTTCTATAATGCGACGACAATTTAAAGACGTAATGTTTCGGTCGTCAACCTATATCTGAGCTGTATACATATTTAATAATAATAATAAAAGTTCTTTATTGAATATATAAGAGAAAAATTACATATTCAAACGGCTATCGACCGGGGTCCTTCAGCCTTATACATATTTATTTTCCTAAAATTAACACTTTTATTTACTGTCAAACTACAGCAATACAATCAATTTTAAGGGACCATAAATTCGGAAAAAGATGTGTACTAGAGTCGAATTAAGTGTAGAGGTTGTTTTATTTAATAAACCGAAATTTGTTTGCATCCCTTACGAATCAGAAAAGAAGTAACCAATTTACAGGAAATCATGTGGCAGTATATTTATTAGGATTTGAAGTAAATGGCCCCTTGATTCATTTATAGTTTGACAAATTGACCTAGACCTTTTTTATTTAAAAAAAAAATAATATACCTACCTACCTTATACTGTGACAAAAATAAAACTACTTACCTGTTCTTAATCCCTATACAAGGCACTACAAGTAGGGGATTGTCTGGTAAATGGAATTCTACCCGGCCACAAATTGGACTGTGAATTTGAGCATCTGCAAGGAGTGTTAAGGGGAAACGGAATAAAACAATCGTTTACAATACTTATATATTTTTGTACAAAAATATTTGCACTAAACATGAAAATAATTTAAAGGTTAGGTGAGTAAACATGAACAGCTGTTATTAAATAACTAGATTTAGACATATGTCTATGCTACACTCATATACCACGGCCTTGGACAGACTGCAACAGAGATAGCGTTATAGGCAATGTTGGATCTTAGAACGAAATGGTGAGAAAAAGGTATGTTGGATATGTTGGCAACAGTACCATATAACTTTTACACTTTATCTCTGCTTCTATTTATAAAAATTCTTTGGGAAGTGGTAGTGGGGGATGGCAAATATCATTAAAAAAATTGAGGCCCTTGTTTCTAGTATATACACCAAATCCAACCTTTCTAAACTCTTACCAGCTTGCTTTATATGTTATGTTCCCAGGCCGACAGACAAACCGACAGACTGACTGACAGATAAACCGACAGACCTACAGATAGACGACAGACCGACAGACAGAACATTTCATTTCGCTCTAATTTAAAATCTCACGTTCCATGAAATTCTAAATCTATTTCAGAGAAATAAATTTTGAAATTTTTTTTGCGATTATTATACTTCTACTCCACCACAAGGATACGGAAGTAACTAATTAAAACATAAATTTCCAGTCTTTGTAATTCACTAATAATCCAAATCTGATGGTTGTGCTGCAGAACAATGTCCTTTAAATGAATTTATTTACAAATACTTGTCTCAAACTTTGTACTAAAAATGACTCGCCAAGAAGTTTATGTTTCATTCTATATCATTTCATTTAATTCTCATTTGCCTAAAGCATTTGATAGTGTAAGTTATTCAAAATTGTTTAAAAGTGAATTATTTATTATTTGTTTGCTTATAATAATGAAACATATTCTTTATAGGATTTTGCAAACAGCGGAAAAAAACTATGTATGAGAACTAGAAGAAAAACTGGATGTAAAAAATATTAATGAAATCTTTGCATTCTTTCGATAACCTGACTTCTGGTTATGCAAGCAAATCAAAATTCTAAAATGAATTTGTCCAATTTCTTATTTGACATTCTCATTATAACACTAGCATCCAACATAGTCCCCTACGGCTAAGCAGATTAAACTAATATCTACATGACCCCCTACGGTATGAAGATTCAGTTAAAAATGAGAACAAAGGCCTAAAATAAATTTGTTTACCTACCTTGTCTTAAAAAAAAATTTCATTATAATGGACTACATTTTCATAAAGTCTCTCATTCAGTTTTTTGGAAATGCTTAGCCTTTGAAAAGTTTTTCACCCTTATTCTGAATGGCTTTGTGTCTTTCTGATGAGCTCAGAATAAGGGCGAGAAACGTTTCAAAGGCTAAGCATCTCCACGAAATTGAATGAGAGATTTTATGAAAATGTAATCCATTATAATGAAAAACAAACTATCTGTCGGTCTGTCGGTATGTCTGTAACTTTTCTGGTCCACACGTTTTTTCCGGAACGGTTTAAGATATTCACTTGACATTTTATACACATATATATTATAACGGGATCTGAAATAGAATTGTTTTTTTAACATATCCGGTTAAGGATTGGGGGATAAATAGGGGGAAATAAGTAAAGCAAGCGAGTAAAAGTACATAAACTTGAAATTTGGTGTTTGTACTAGAATGTAAGGCCTCAAAATTTTTAAAAATGTTTTTAATCCCAACACCCCCCCCCCCCACCGCTCCATTATTAAATGGGTTGATAGTATAAAATTGGGACATTCTCTTGAAATTTGGTATACGTATATATTATAATGACATAAGGAATTATATTATATTTTGAGTTTATTCCCTTGAAGGGTTGGGGGTTAAATAGGGGAGAATAAGTAAAGCAAGCTGGTAACAGTACAGAAACTTAAAATTCGGAGTATGTACTAGAAGACAAGGCCTCAGATTTTTCAACCTCTCCACCACCCCTACTCCATTATTAAATGGGGTTGATAAAATAAAATTGAGATATTCACTTGAAATTTGGTATATGTTTGTATTATAACGACATCTGGAACTAGATTATGTTTTGATGTTATTCCGTTGAAGGGTTGGGGGTTAAATAGGGGTAAATAAGGAAGAATAAGTAAAGTAAGTTGGTAAGAGTACAGAAATTTGGTATTTGGTGTACATACTAGAAGCGAAGGTCTCAGGATTTTTGGTACACGTATGTATTATAACGACATCTGAAACTATGTTGCAGGGCTCCCGGATAAAAGGGGAATAGTATACAATAATTTAACTTTAGAGGCTCATGTATCAGCTATACTGCAGGGTAGGGTGGTCACCCTGTGCCCTGAACAAAATTTTTATGTTGTACATGCAGTCCCCTCTCTACATTCAATTGGTGGCGGAAGAGGCTTGTACGGCCGACTAGTCAAGTCCTTGGGGGTGAATTCGATAAATTGGAGTGTTGGATAAAAAA